>DF239907.1:0-109090 GCA_000507305.1 Breviolum minutum Mf 1.05b.01 | reverse complement strand
ATTTTGGAAATTTTGATAACATTTCTATTTTTTGATTTTTTGGAGGGCCTGGATCCTAGCTTCTCTAATTTCATTTTTTAGAATTAAAGACCTGTTTAGATTTCTCAAAATTCAAGAAAATTTCTCAAAATTTGGGGGCCAATTAAAAAAAACTGGAATTTCTAAAATTCTCAGAGTTTAGAAATCTGAAAAGCACGGATCCAGGCCCTTCAGAAATTATCGACTTTGAAACATCTAGGTAACATCTAGGTTGACTATAGAAAACAAACGGTTGCGTTCAAATTGCACACAAAGGTCCAACGTACAAATATGTATATGGATATGTAAATGTATATACTGTGATTGACACAAAAGCAGTTGCGACAGCTTCAAAACTCCTTCGGACTGCAAGCAGATTGTTTTCCCCGACCGCCTGAAGTATCGAAATCCGAAAGAAAGTGGCCACAGGCTAAGCAGAAAGATACGAACGGGCCTTTCACCAAAGACCAGATATTGCAGCACCCTGGCTGATCTATCTATGGCTCTACAAGACCACGAGTTCCACACCCTCCGCACCCTGGGCCCTCCTGAGCCGAGTGGTCTCCAAGATACGATAATGGATGAGATGATCCGAACCTGAAAAGTGGAAGAAAGAACAACATCCTCACTATGCAATTCACACTCCCAAAAATTCTTTTCAAGTTTTCTTTTCAAGGAGACGAAATGAAGGGTGATCAATTTTGGGTTTCTGTTTTTAGCCATTGGATGCGTTGTCTCTTATCCGCCCTTTGCTTAAGAATCTCTTGCTCATCGTGTAATTTATATCGCCCAACCCTGAGCGTTTCACGCAGGAATGAAGATTCCATTACTTTTGTCAATGCATCAGCTAATTGAGCTCCACTGTGTACCCACCTTAATCGTGTACCTTCAGCAAGATACTCTTTAATGGCTCTAGCTTGGAGTTGAGTACGATATTCTTGACAATTTGGGGCTGCGGTCCTAGATACAAGATCATACAAAGACTTACAATCCACGGCTGCAACATCTTCGGCCTCTGGGTTCTTGATCGTTGATGCCGAAAGTGCATCAGGTAATTTCGGCAAACTCGCTTCTGGATTCTTCCAGTCAACTTTTGGATCTAACAACCAACCCCAGAACAGTTTCAGCCACGACAGTTGGTCTAACATAGATGATAGTGACATGGTCTCTGCTGACAAGGTGCTAGTGACAACCTTTTGGATCTTACGACAACCCCAGGAAATGGGACTTATGAGACATGACACGTTATGTGAAATTCGTCGATGTGTTCCCAGAATGATACTGCCAGCATGTGAACCAGGGTTTGATTTCGAAGAGAAAGATGCATCTGAAAAAGCAAGAAAACGAAAATCCTCACAGGCAATGGGTTGAATAATCAAACTTACGTCGTGGTGTCTTTTGGCTTCATGAAGGACTTTATTTGCTTCAATCAGTGTATCAACCTGTGCCTGATTGATCTTAGACTGTAACATGCTAAGCCTGCTTGCCAAATCCGGACGAGTATTCACTGCCGCGTACTGGAGACTTCCAATGATTGCCCTCAGTGCTTGACGTTCTTCCTCAGTAACCTTTGCTTCAGCTTGTTCTCTCCTATTTGCAGGAATGCTGATAGGCTTTATCTTTCTTATGTAATCGCTCTGTGACAAAACAATGGCTTTATCACTACGTTGTTGCATTTGGATACCCGTGAAGACAAACGAACCTATCTTTTGAGAGCCAAATGGGTATTGTTTCTGCAACAAAGCGATCTTTTCTCTAAAGACTTCATCGCCACCACAAAGTCCATCATCGACATGAATGCCCAAAATACCATGAAGTTTCTGGGTTTGTGAATTTCGAAGGACGAACAAACAAGGATCAAAAGGCGCAATTTCAAAACCGAGCTTTAGTAATGCTTCCGAAAGTGCCTTATACGAGAGATAAGGTGCATCGATCAAACCGTATGCGCTCTTCACCAGTCTACAAATCTCATTTGGTTTAAGTGCCATTTCTTTTGCCAATTCTACACACGGTTCTAGACCTATGATCCTATTGTCTTGTGGTTGCCCCTGCAAGAAAGCTGCTTTGATGTCAAAACTACACAAATCCCAGCTTTGAGATGCAATCATTTGCAATAGCAGCATGCGCGAATGACGACCAAGAGTGGGACTGTCACGAGCTAACTCTTCTAAGTGAGGGTCTAAATATCCTAGGACCACCAGCCTAGCCTTCGCTTTAGAATGCTTGTCTGGTTGACTGGGATCTCTATCCGAGGGTTCAATTGGCTTCCATGTCAACACCCATCTGCAACGTAGAATCTCTTCCGGAGGAAGCTGATTTCTAAGCATTTTTGTTACAGTTCCAGTCTTCAACCAGTTTTTGATTTCAGTGGCCTTTGCCCCAGTGAATTCCTCACGTTCTTGTTGACTTAGCTCTGACAACTTCACTTCAGCTCTCTGCTTCTTCGCAGCGCTAACGACGAAACTGAGTTCAGCAGGATCATCTGCTTCTCTCCACTCTTGCATTTCTTGGTCACCAACTAGGACTTCAATTTTCCAAACCAGACCTTCATTATTCATGTCAGTGTGATTGAAAAGAACCTCGTCTACACAATGCCAACCCTCACAAACTAATTCATCTTCGGATGTTCCATCAGGGACTGGCACTTGAACACCATCATTGGGTTCAGAAGGATGTACCTGAGTATCTACGTTACTACCTGATGAAGTGGACACAGCAGGTTCACCATCTGGTTGTTCCAAGGATCCAACAGAGATTGACGATGAATTTTCAAGATCTGTCTGTGCTACATTTGGGTTCTGTTGATGAACATGAGTTTCCGGGATTTCAGTGACACTTGGAATGGAATTGGTCCGTCTTTCGCCAATCTGTTCCTCTAAATCTTGAAATTGATGAGATGCTACACCAACCGGTAACTTCTGTGCTTCAAAGGCATTGACGGGTCGACAGTGTTCTGGAGCACACCTATGCAAATTTCCTCCTTGAGTTACCCAAATACAGTGTTGACTATCCTGGATGATCACTTGCATGGGACCAAACCAACCCTTTTGTTGTACAGTAGATTTCCAAATCATCACCCACTCACCTCTTTGATATGAACCCCGGGTGGGACATGATCTACGAAGCAAAGCTCTTCTAAGTGACATGGCATTATCAGCACTGTGGAAAGCTCTTCGAGCAGATTCCCGTAAGGCTAAATGTTCTCGGAACCTTAAGCCCTGACCAGTCTCGGTGTCTGCCATTTCATGCGCCGGTAACAAGTCATCGCCACACAGCGAACCGGGTAACCGTGCACTTTTACCAAACACAAGTACTTCAGGAGAAAATCCCTTACGAAGTCCACAAGAATTTTTGGCTTGTGTGCTGTGCCAAAGAACTTTTTGCAATTGATCATACGAGTTTATGGGTGTCTCAAGGTCAACCTTCTGAAGGATTTCTTCCAAGATCTTACCATGTCTTTCACACCTACCATTCTGCCAATGAGCCCCTGGTGGAATTGTCCTACTCCGTATATTATACGTTTGAAGGAATTGCTCAAATTGTTCACTGGTAAATTCGGTTGCGGAATCCATGATGATTTCACAAGGAGCCCCCGCCCAACACAGCCACATTTGCACGAAACACGAAATGGCATGATCGACAGATCTATTTGGTGCTATCATGGCTACGTGAAAATTGGTTCCAAGATCTATCACGTGATAAAGGTGAAATTGCTGTCCTTGACTATTGGTAAACTTCAAGCCATCGATTGCAATTCTATCGTTGAAATCAAGACTGTCTTTAATCGTTCCCGGACGACTATGTTTTGGTGGTGACTGTGAGCTACAGACTGAGCAACGAAAGTCCTGCACGCCGTCCAAAACTGCGGAACGAGCCCCTTGCTGTTTGAGCAAAGCACAAAGTCTATCATTCGAGGGATGTCCAAGGTTTTTATGAGCTTTCACAATCTCACGACGATCAACACTTGGTAAGTTCAAAAACTTGGGTCCATGATCTTGACTTTGTAGATCAATGCGGTTCTGCTCAGACAACATTGGATCGGATTCAAGGCTCGATGCTTCCTGAGAAACTTCCGGACGAGTCGGTTCAACACCTGCTTCAGTTTCCATCCGGGATTCTGAGGCAGGTTGTACGAAAGGAGGTGGTGTTACCTCCACAGGATTGCAAGCAAACATGGTTATATTCAGTTTACACGGATGACCTTTGATTTGAATCTTTGCTTGAGACAACTGTTCCCAAGTTTCCCATTCATCTTCTATCATCCATTCATTTGTTTCACGGTGTAAGAACAAACATTTCCGATATGGGACTTCACCTTTGACAACCGTGCGAACTGGCCCAAGTGCTCGATCCGTACCACGACACACAACGACAAATCGGATGGTTTTATCGGAAAAGTATCCTTGTAACTCCTGCAAAATCTTTGGGTCATCAATGATCTTCTTACCAACACGAGGTGTATTCTCTTGGAAATACCTCACGATATCAGACCAAACTTCGTGTGGGGTTTTACAGTTTTGCTTTTCCAACATCCTACGTCTTTTTGGTTCTGGTAACGACGTGGTCGGAGATGCGCTGGGGACATTCCCCTTTGCTCGACATGCAGATAGCCTTGGATACTTGCTTTGTCTTGAATCAGGTATCATGAAACATTCTTCCAAGAAAGCAGGACGGCTTCTCAAATCGTGACAAAAACAGCGAGCTACCCTACGAGCAAACTTTCGAGGATAATTCTCCGACCATTTTGTTCGGCTTATGGTTTCATTTCCAATTCGGATGGTACCTTCAATTCTTTGATGTTCATGGTTTCCAGGACATGTATTACCGTGGAGGTCTTGATACAACTTGGTGGATGTTGTCAGAACTTCTAGCCCCTTTTTCACAAACTTATGGCTTTGAGGGTCACACAAATGTCCTACTTGGCATAAGTCAAATTGGGCACATTGGGTTTTCTCAAAAACTTCCTTCATGAGAGGTGATCTAAACATCGCGGATCTAGCAGGTTGTTCCCAGTGAAAATGATTACCGTGACTTGCTTGGAACCGAAGTAACACCAAACCCAATGCAAGATCTGCCACATGATGATGTCGATGTTCCTGCAATTCTTGAAAGGCTTCCGGTGATCGGGATCCATTCAAAGCAGAGAATGCACACCATGGGCCACACATCGGACTGTACCAAACATTTCTGGGTTTCTGATGACATAATTTCGAAAAGAGGTTTGATCGACCAGCCTTGGTGTGCAAATCTCCTTGTTCGTAACCAAATCTTTCAGCATGAGAACCCATCTGAAGACATTGCTTTGCAAGTTGACTATCACGACCACAAAAGACTTCGAATAACAAGGCATTTTTCTGAGATCTTGAACCGTTACAACCATCAATCACCTTTCGAAGTTCTTCAGTATATTGTGACACTAGCTGATGAAAGCGATTTCGATCGGATTTTTCATAGTTGCTGGTAAGCAAAGGAAATACTTCAGAGAAACCTTGATCTAGAGCATCGTGATCACCTGCATTCAGCCAATGCCATTCAGTGGATGCATCTATGACTTGTCCTGAGTCATGCTGCTGATGGCACTCACCTGGTGCAAGATCATCTGAATCGCGTTCTCCATGTACAGCATTCGAGTCTGCATAGTGGCCAACTCCGCCTTGGTCTCGTCGTAGTCGTCCATCGGATCGATCTCGAGGCCCACTTCCTCCCAACTGGGATCTTCCTGACTCAACTCGGCCGTCAAGGCATTGAGATCTGGCTTGTATCCCGTGGCTTTCGGCTTGGGACTCACCTTGGGCATTGACTTCGTCTTGGTCGATGCGGCACCTTCGGAACGAGGGACTTGCTTTCCTTCCAGCTCGCACCTCTCGACCTTGAGAGTAATGAAGGCAATCATCTTTCGGTGACTGGGCTTCTTGCTCTCCTGATAGTGGCTTGTGAACCACTGAATCCAGCTTTGGTGGTTGTTCCACATCTCGATGAACTTCTTGCCGCGATGAGTACTGCCAAAGTCCACAACTGTTTCCTCGAGTTCCAGAATCGATAGATGACTGAAGTCCTCCACCGGCTCGTTGCTGGGAACGTGGAGCTTCTTCAGACGATCCACCAACGACGTCATGGCACACGTTTAGATGCGATGAATCACAGGCACACGATTTGTCCTTTGAGCTATCATGATCCACATGTTGAGGTTTATCATGCGACATGTCTGAATCGGTCATGTGAGATTCTAGACTGCCCGACCCTGCCTGTGAAACCGTTTCCTCAAGTGACTTTTCAATCAACAACTGTTCCTTCACGATCGGATTGGCTTCATCACTTTTGACTTCCATCGGACGATCTTGGCTCACGAACGTATCATAAGCTGGCACTTTGATTCGATCGTTTGCTTGAAGAGCCAATTGATTGATATCGATCAGAAAAAGACCTTTGGGAGTCAAATGAAGGTCGACGCTTTGCTTCAACATTGGGCTTTTCAACACTTGCTGATCGGCATCAATCTGGGCTTTCAGCGCACGAATCAGCGTATTGGATACCAGGAAAGGTGTCTGACCTGGAACAACAGCTACCTTTAACTTGACACGTCCTAAAGGTATGACTAAGGCATGTTGCGAGTCCAAAGTGCTGAGATTTCCAAACCGAAATGTAATGTTGCACGAACAGCGACCAACTTTATTTCGAATCTCTGGGTCTAGGCTATTCATCAAACCCTTGATCAATTGGCTACCTATCACTGTTTTCGTTGCTCCAGTATCTAAGATTCCAAAATTGGCTCTGGAGCTCAGATCCCCAGATGCACTGAAGACTTTTGCTTCACCACTTGGATCAATCCTATCACACGGTCGGGTTTCATTCAACTCATTTTGATGCTTCATCATACGTCTATGCCTGAGACGATGCAAAGCCA
Organism: Breviolum minutum Mf 1.05b.01; assembly: GCA_000507305.1. Classification (NCBI taxonomy): domain Eukaryota; class Dinophyceae; order Suessiales; family Symbiodiniaceae; genus Breviolum; species Breviolum minutum. The sequence continues at coordinate 102,168 of DF239907.1, read as the reverse complement.
TGGCAACATTGCAACTTTTATCAATGTTATTCCCCAAAAACCCATTAACCCCTTGTGTGGTAACCCCTTCACACACAAAACCTTCACTGACTATGGTATCACAACGAGGTGCTTCATCAATCACGTCCAGACCAGTCTCACCAAACTCCTGTAAGTTGAGAAACTCCAGAGGAAGGGAATCGGGGACGTTCATAGTGGCTGTTCCGGTGAACGAACTACTGGGAGCACCTGTGGAACTTGCTGCGACAGAACTTCCACCATCCTGAGACTTCAATGGACACTCATCCTTCCAGTGACCAAACTGAAAGCAACGTCTGCACTGCGACCGAAGAATGCGTTGAGATAGCGGCTTCCTGTCACGATTCATGCCTTTGCCAAAGCGCCCCTTTCCAGATTTTCCAGAGGACTTTCCTTTTCCTTTGCCAATCGGGAAAAAGCCACGGAACCTCACTTTCTCTGAAAGCTTCCGACGGGCTTCCGTGTATGCTGAATAAGCGCTTGATAAGCCGGAGTCATCTTGCAGCACTTCCAATGCTGCATTCTCAAACTCACTCACTAGTAAGGCATCTTCGTCGCCTTCCGCCACTAATTGTTCCAACGCTTCATCCTCGTCACCAAACGAGTCTGAGACTGCGTGGAAGTTGTCGTCGGTCTCCTCGTCATCCATCATCAAGGCTGTGCTATTGTCATAAGTCTTGAATTTGTTGATCCTTTTCCCTGACGTCATCTCGTGAAAGAAACCGGCCCCGAGCATTCGCACCGCAGCTTGAACCTTACTGACCTGCAGGGTTCCGGAACCACTGGTGTCGCTGTCGATGATCACTCGTTTCTTATCTTCAGATGATAGCAAAGAGCCTCGTAGAATGACATAGGCCTGTAATTCGTCAAGTTTGGTGCCTTTGTTGAGCAATTCTTGCCACAACACATCGGCACGAGCGAGGTAACTGTCGTTAGCCTCGTCGTTCCGTTGCTGACAACGAAATATGGCACGTTCCGCCGCCTCGAACTTTTTCTCTAGGGGGATTTGCCCCCAGGCACCTCCTAGGAGTTCTATGATCTTGCGGATGCCGCTCTGGTTGTTCACCAAAATCTGTGACTGATTCAGCTGCAACTTTTGGAAAGCAGTACCCGTGGTGTTCAACACCAAACGGGTAGCCAACTCAATCAACTTCCCTTCCGGCCACGTGGCCGTCAGCATCTCAACTTTCTGTTGGTAGATCAGGAGATCATCTTTGGATGGATCAAAGGATGGTACAAGTAGGGCTAACTGCGTCGTTACAGTTGAACCCGCATCAGAAGATCCAGTCGTGGATGTCGGCTCCATTGTCACCAGTTGATCACTCTTCGATAAAGCACAAAACTGTTCACCAAAATCAGTGTTGTTACCCTGGAGCTATTGGATAGCTCCGCTACCAATGTGATTGACACAAAAGCAGTTGCGACAGCTTCAAAACTCCTTCGGACTGCAAGCAGATTGTTTTCCCCGACCGCCTGAAGTATCGAAATCCGAAAGAAAGTGGCCACAGGCTAAGCAGAAAGATACGAACGGGCCTTTCACCAAAGACCAGATATTGCAGCACCCTGGCTGATCTATCTATGGCTCTACAAGACCACGAGTTCCACACCCTCCGCACCCTGGGCCCTCCTGAGCCGAGTGGTCTCCAAGATACGATAATGGATGAGATGATCCGAACCTGAAAAGTGGAAGAAAGAACAACATCCTCACTATGCAATTCACAATATATATATATATATATGTAAAGTGTCCTGTGTTTTCATGTATTCCCTTGCAGTTCTTGCCACTCATGCCTACCATCCCAGCAGGGATTCCAGAAATGTATCCTCAACTCTCACCCTAGTGTCGCTCTCCCTTATCTCCCTTCAACTCTCTCTCAAAAACATCAAAATATCGAACAACAAAAACTCCCTTGGTGCCTCTGTGAGCTCATGCTTCTGGCTCTGAAGAAGCCTTTTGAAACTGAGAACGAGGGAAAAAAGAGAAGCTACCTCCAGGAAGTACTGACAATACTCTCTGTTGGTGTACTGAAATACTTGTTTCTAAACCCGACTGCGCTGCGCGACCTTCGCAAGAATGATTCCATGCTCGCTTCATCGCCATAATCTCGTACGTGCAAATAACCCTCTTTGTCCAAAGGCCTTGTTCCACAGGGAGACGCTTTTAGTGTATAGGTTTGTTGGACGCTTCTGTCAGCTCTCGGCTTCAACGGGCCATTTTGCAGCCAGAGTGCAAGCATCTCTTTTGAAGATTTTTAAATCAACATTAAATCGCCGTATGATGTATACAACATATATATATATACATATTATACAAACATTTCAACGTATATATATATAGTATACGTATATATTCAACAGTAAGAAAGCCAACTGGGGTGCTGGCTCATGCAAACCGAATAGTGTTACTTCTGCTTCCTGGTCAGATCAAAGAGCGGGTACGAGTACATCCAGGATACTTCCAGGATCATTTCATGTTGAGGCTTTTGGTTTGGACCCGGCAACACCCTCACAGAAAATTCCACGCCTGTGGTTCATGCAAACCGAGAAGAGTATGTGGAGCTTCCTGACACGAAGCACACAAAGGCACAACAAAGTAAACTAGTATGGAAATGTATGGGAGGATTTACTAAGATAGAACAACATCTTAAATGACGATCTGATACTTCCCGTGCACAATTGCGTCCTTTTCCAAGCAAATTGGCATTGAATTCGCTTTTACAAATAGGGAGTCCTATGGACTCATTCATTATGTGCAACTATTGCACAGGTGTTGAACACGACCTGCAAATGACTTAGCACTGCTTATTGTTGGCAATATGAATCACCATCTGCTTTGTCACTGGACAACTCAGCCATGTCATTCATTTTCGCTTTACACAGATCGTCATCTGCATTCCACGCATAGCGAAAGGCAGCGGTCTGGCAACAATTGATACCCGCCTTTACTTCTGTCCTTGAAAACAAGCGAGTGCATGAATGGTCTGTTGATTCTTGTCTTGCCCTGTACCGTTGCTTTTCTGGGACACTCGTAACTTTCCAGGTGCAGTTCACCACAAATATTGCTTTTACATGCTTTTAGCGTTTTGGACTCGTTTTCAGTGGATCCCTGTTCTTGGAACTACGAGCTTCTGAAATACTCAAGGCCTTCTTTGGCGCTGACACGCAGGGAAAAAGTACAGCACATCCGGCCAAAGAAAAGTGAACAAATGTGAACCAGTGGTAGCTTGATGCAGCTTGCAGCTGTCTGGAGAGTAGCACTATTGCACGTTCTCAATCTTTATCGTGCCTAATTATCATTCTAGCTTGACTTCGCTGTGATTTTGCCTCTGGCTGCTTGAGTGCAACCGACTCCATGAAAGCAGCCTTCAGCATCTGTTCTACCATTAAGATTCTTAATCTTGAAAGCTTCCATCTGAAAGAATGTAACTCTGGAACTCATAGCATTTCGAATTCGATCTCTCAAGCCTCTCATGCCACCTTGGGAAACGTTGCAGGTGAAGCCAATGGGTTGGAACACTTTTCTTTGCGCCTTCCTTACACAACACCAAAAACAGCAACTTCTCAACGCTTCTCTCGATCCGAGTTACGGAAAGAAGCAATGCAGTGCCGCGCTTCGTCCATTGGTCTGCTGAGAAGTTGCCCGCCCTGATCAATCAGATTCTTCGCAAGGATCAATACTATGCAAACATAACTGGAAACAAAGATCATAACTTACTTCATGCACGTGTCTATGAAACGCAGGGATCAGCTTTAAAAACAACCAGCTTCTTCTCAGGATGCGGCTTTAAATCCACCCAAATCATAAAGGATGGTCTCTCTCGAGTTCCAGTCCTACACAAGTCAGGTGGCCAAACATCATCTTGGACCACATTGAAACGCAAGAAACACATTGAAGTATCAAGTGAAATATTTTATGCGCAGTTGAAGTGTGTCCTGATTGGGTAAAGATACAAAGGGCACTGGTAAATGCCTTCGGTCGTGGCCTGCGACATGTCAGGTAGATTCAAAAAATCGGCTTTCATCGCTTTCCAAGATTTGGAAAAGTGTACAGCATCAACAAATTTCAAATCATTTCAACACTTCCAGCGGGATGTTTCTCAGTTGCTATTTTGTGTTGTTTCACTTTCTTAAAGTTGTTCCACTGTGATGTCGCACGCCCACAATTTCACAATGCCAAAGAAGCCAGTGAATTGAACTGTATGCAGCGGCCTTCTTGCGGACGACGGGTTTGAAGTGCACCTTAGACATTTTCTTTTTCACATTGCTGGCGCCATTACATTTCGCCGCAGAATAAATCTTTGCATTGACCTGATTCTGAAATGCGCACATGTTGAGTATATGTTCTGATTTTTTTCTGTACTATACATTTGCATTCGAGTTCACTGCTTGCAATGCCTTCTATCCAGCTAAGATCAGGGCAATAGGCATTGGGTTGAAGAGTGCCATGGTGTCTGCGTCAGCCAGACACCCACCATTCAAATCCCACTTTGCTCCTCGAGGAAAGATGCCAGTCTGCTAATTCCACCTTTTGAGTTTGTCAGCTTAAGCTGGAAAAAAACATAATCATATAATGTCACATATAATAAAATACATATAATTACTGTTGAGTAGTACTTGATTCGATGCTTCCAGGTCCAGCCCACTCCTTCCAAAATCATGCCTCAGAAAGGAGCGATTTGTGTCATGCAGGGGCCCTTTACACGTGACTTTGGTGATATTTGGTGATCACTGTTATCTTGTGATTCAGGGCATGCAATTCGGACAAACATAGATGATCGTGAAGCCAGTGCAACAAAAGTCTACGCGGGTTGAAAGCTTTTGTTTCGAGACAACATCAAGAAAATGACAGGGCACATGCTTGGTATGGAATAGTCTTGCTATGTTTTGCTTCTCCTGGTCATAGGTTTCTTTTTGCAGAGCACTTGCTTCTTGCTGATTGGATCTTTCAATAACGATCTTTCATGGTATTTACATAAAGTGACTACACTTGCTGGGGGTGTTTCTCACTACGGACAGTGAACAACATTACAATCAAGAATCTAGCACAGGAGAGAAGTCCTCTCACACATACCTGGACATCTGCTTTAAATTCAAAGTAACAGAAGTGGTCACTCTCTAAAGTAAACAGCATAGGTTTGTTCTTTGATTCTCTGCAATTTATGACACTTGAACCAGAGCTACAATAAGTCATAATGAGTATCCATTTTGAACCCGATCTTCTCAGTCCCCATCAAATTCCCTTGCAGCCAATTTGCTCTTGATGTATGCGCCCTCCTTTGGAAGCGACGTTATCTGTGACTCATCCTGCAGAAAAGACGCTTCCCCAATGCGAGGCGACCACAAAACCCCGGTCTACTGATGTGTGCCGTATTTGTGAAAGGACGCGCTGAAAGATCTGTGTTCTTCGAGATGGATCGTAAAGTGACACAATGAGTCAATCATTCAAATGATGAGCATATTGACTCATTAAGTCATTAAGGTTGTAATAATATCAATATCCAGCTGCATGATTACCTACATGCAAGCAAACTACCTACGTGCAAGCAGGTCAACTCATCAGCTTCAAAGTGCAACTTCTGCCTTGACACATCTTGACACTGCCAGTACCTAGATTAAAGATTTTCTAAGATGCTCTTCAACTGAGCAATCCTGGTTCTGAACGACAAAGTCAAAGGAAAGGGTATCAACGGAAACCTGAGGCACATCTATTGAGAGAAAAACAACGCCGTAGGAAGGTCAGCCACTTCAAATCAAAATGTTGCAAGTTTCTTGTTGTGTAGCACAGGTGTTTTGCAATTGAGTCTGCCGCCATGTTCTTCCGGGCTGACCTGTGAATCCACGTTCAGAAACACAGGTGGGCACACACACACACACATCAAAGTAAATTATCAACCTGTTGAAATTGGACTGAAACTGGGCATCCTTTGTGTCTTGATTGCAAGTTGAGACCGAAATTCTCAAAGACTGAAACATATAAACATATGAATTCCTCCCAGGCACTGTTGGAGCACTGCGGTCAACAAACTTGTTGGGTACGTCAAGCCGCCCAACCAAAGAACCTTTGGCACTCCTGCAGAATAGCAATCCACGCCCAGATTGTGGGGGAAGCAAATGCTCAAATCCCAAAATTTAGTGACTCTTGTCTATGCTGAACACCTTCCTTTATTTTTTGCAAAAAAAACAACCTTTATTCGGTCATTCCAGTGCAGCCAATTTGTTTATGCCAACTGGTCTGGCATGTTTGCCATGCATCCAATTCGTCTAAATTAGGAAGAGTAGAATATAGAAACATACAGAACCACATCCTAGATCATCCTGGAATACACAACATGAGCTCGTAGTAGAGTTTGCTGGGGCAGGCTTGAAGAGTCTGCCAGAGTAATTGCCTTGAGGGAAAAGTAGTAAGTATATGATCATATCCTTATGTGTCTCACAAAACCTGTTCCAATCGAACAACATCTCCAGACCCAAATCTCTGGGACATGGCCCAAACATGCCCCAAACAGTCCTACAAAGCCCCAAACGTTCAGCTGTTCAATTCGATCTGCCAAATCAGGCATCCAGCTACTCAATGGCTTCAAGCCTTGGATTGGAGGCATCAAACAAAAGGGGACCAACAAACCAACGAATCATGCTATCACCGACATCACTGCCATCACCGACTGGCACAGTTGCCAGGTTTGCCAGGTTGCTTGGATAGGCAAAAAGCCATGATGTTGGCACCGAACCGCCATAAAGCCTTGGCAGGACCAAATTAGAATTGCTAATGTCACTGCTTGCCCAAGTAAAGATCTGGTGGGTTTCTGAATCCTTACCCTTTCACCCACATGTATGACAAGAGGCGAGTTAAGCACAGCTTCCTGCTCCTTGCTAATCACCACAAGGCCTGCACGGTTTCAATGTTCGAACCAAACAGGAACGAAAGTCTTGAGGATAACACATTGAATTCCACAGCAGCCGGCACTGAGACAGAAACATGTCGTTCAATCAAGGTGTTACAACCTGATTTGAAACTTGTTGGGGCTCAAAAATCAAAGGACACGAAGGCTGAGATTGCGGGCCTTGAATGCCTTTTTGCAGAGTCTTGATGGAAGTTCGAACGCCGGACAAAAGAATGTTATACCTCTCAATCTCCTGACATGACAGTTGAACACGCTGTAGAGGTGCATCCAGCCGCCGAAGATACCACAACTAGCAAATCAGAAGAGGCCAAAAAGTGGCCATGATGGCTGTACCAAAGTATGTCATATGCGCCGGTGCTCCTGAAGAAGGCATACCTTTAGCGGAGAGGAATCCGCCTCGTTTCTATCACGCACTTCTTCCCAATCTAAGTTTTCCTGGGCGCAGTGCAGTTCTGAAAAGCGCACTTCAGATCCGGAGCCCAGAGCGTCACTTTTGATGGACCAAATTCTGCACCAATTTACATGGTGAATATCTCCAGTATCTATTTTACAATCTATTTCAATGCTTTATCTCTCTCAACTCGTCCAGGATTGATTATTTCTTCATAGTTCTTCCATGAACAGTACTTTTCGCAAAATTTCACGGATTTTACATATCACTGGGTCCTTTTGAATCAATAACATCATGGGATTCTGGATGCGTCCAACTAAAAAACGGCCATGGAGCGGGTAACTTTTCAAGGAGAGTCGTGCAGGTTGCAAAGACACTTTCGCCAATATCACCACCAGCTGCTCCGCCACCTCGGATTGGAAGCATCGAACTCGGATCAACCAAACCAAAATGACCACAAAAATTATATAACAGAGATTTAACACAACATGAATATACTATGAATATCACATATCACAATTTGCAAAGAATCACTATCTATAGAGGTCTCTGTTTATAAGCTTGTGCATTGTAAGGATCTTTGTAGACCCGAATCCTGAAACTTAACCAAACAGCACTTCATACTTCTTGCCTCCGCCGCGAACTTCAATCATCGTCTGCATCAAAACATCCGTGTCAGCCAAAGACGATGAAATCTCCGCATTTGTGTGCTGACCAAATGCCTTTCGGGGTTTTGGCATGTTTGGCAATTCAGGGTTGAAGTGCGAATAGCAAGACAAACATAAACACAAACACACACTCTGCTTCAATTGTGCTATTCTCCACTTAGAACGACAGCTGCGACGTTCGCTGCACGTTTTCCTTTGCAAACTGCACCTCTGGGGGCTCACTTAATGGGAGTCCCTGGACGTACTGACGATAGCTCTGGAGGCTGCCATCCTCCACGATGAGAAACCATGAACAACTGAAAAACCATGGAAATATCGTTGAAATTGTATGAATTTGTACAATGCTAACTTTGAACATATTTGACACGATCAATGACAATCAATCACAGAAGTGCTTGAAATCAGGTATCCACAATCGAAGATCCACAAGCACGGATGTCTAGGGCTATATTTGCCTTCCAGCCCCAGTATGAAGTGAAGGGCGGACAGAATCGGGACATGATGTGGAAAACATTGGAAAACTATGTTCCCAGCACGTTCTCTGTCACCCTCTGTCTTGGTCCTCTGGGATGTAGTAAGTAGTCAACGATGAGAGCTGGAACTTTGGTTGCAGAGCTGCTGTGCAGAAGAATTCGTTCACATATGACCTGTTCCCCAGGAACAATTGCTGACCCCAAGCGAAATGCAAGTTCTCATACAGCATCTTAATCCGTTTTACATCCTCATGGGTCACACAGTCTCTGTTTCTGACTCCTCTGATTGCGCCTCAGAACCCGATTGTCTGGATGTTCAGTCACCCGACCTCCATAGTTTGCCTTCGCACACACACTTTTTCGTGACATCCCATGACAAGAATGCCGTGGAGCCATGGAGGACTCTGCTGGAGGGAAGAAGGGAGTCAGAGATCCGAGACTGATCCGAGTATCTCACAAAGTCAAAATACAACAAAAGATCAAACAAGTCTTGTCTGCCATGCTTCGAGTGAAACAGGTTATAGCTGTGTGAAGATCAACATACTTGAAACCTCCTGAAGCATCTTGAAACAAAATACAACCGTCTGACATACTAACCAAGGTCTTTCCGGTGGCCTCAGCAATCAGGTATCGAATGGCATCCCATGGAATTTCAGTCGGGTTCTCATCCAAGTACATGGCCAAGATGTTCTCACCTGCAAAGTCAAGCAACTCTGAGTGCTTGACTCTTTGAGTCTTAGCCTCTTCAATGAATGCAAAGCAATTTGCTGAGCTTTGGACAAATGTCAAAGTCAGAATCATTGAAGTCATAGCCAATATTCCACCCGAGCATCTTGAACTTCTTGCGCTCAAGAAGAACTGCATGGAACCAACACAAGGAGAAGAACAAGCGTCGGTATTTTTGGACCTCCTTTACGCGATTGTAGGACTCCTGTGCTCGCAAGAGGAGCAATCTTGAACAAGCAGCAAACAGTATACGCCGATCTTTCAAAAGGCTCACTAAAAGGCAAATGCTTAAACTTGTGCACTACTGCCACCGATTGGGGCGTGCTGCTGGAAAGGTTTCTTCGGGGGCTACGGCTATGGACAGTAGAACAATGCATGTGAACTTGAAAAAACTGAAACATGTACCATGCCAACAAAGGACAATAGACAATGACAAGTACACGTTTCATCATGTTTCTGTCCTCTGAGGTATTTTGGAGCAATCGCACCAAATTGGCTTTCAGCCCTTTTGGGGGCTCAGTTGTCATCTTGATGCAGTTCTGGAGTAGTTGAATGGGGAACCTGGGCGAACGCCGAAAGCAGTGAACTTAAAGCAGTCTGCAAGTTTATATCACATGCCATCCCAAGCAATCTTCAGGAACATTAGTGTTGCTTAGCAGCTTCGGTGTCGGTGACGATGACATGAAAATGCGGAACTTTTCATGTGGCCCGTCGTCGAATACCTTCTCAATAAGCTTTTCAAGACTTGGAAGCCAATGTACACAAAGGTGACCTGGTCGTGTCTTGGCAGACCAGATTTTGACATTCTTGGACTTTGACTGAATCAACGAAGTCACCATGAAATGCAGTACTGCACCAATCTGTCTTCTCTTTATGGCAACAAATCGCAAGAGGCCACTAAGGTCCAATCTTCCAGGGATTCTAGGGCAATCAAGGTACAGTTCGCCAGAAGGACCCAAAAGCCTTTCTCAGCTCCGTCTAACCTTACATGGAACTTCATTTGAGATGCTCTAAGTCATCCTTGAATTCATTGAATCTCTTCAACTTGCTTGTACTATGTGAAGCATGCCATTTTTTGAGTATGATGAGCAAAGAAGTGTCCGCAGATTCTTCAGGCAAGGAGCATCATCTTCTTGGCTTTCCTTAAGTCTGAGGATTCAGTGTAAACTGGCAGAAGAAAGGGCAAATTGCACTCACTTGACTAGCCACCTTTCAAAAAACAGACATCTTCTGCCACTGGCGAATCTCTTCTGTTGCCGCAAGTCGAAAATGCTATCTATCTTCTTTGTGCTCCACATGTGCCGCTTGGTCTGCCTTACGCATTGTGCCAAGTCTCGGCTCTTGTCCTTGGCCAAGAGAGATGGTCTGCCAGGGAACATTTCTTGATACTGCCAATGCCCGCAGTTGCCCGGTCGGGTCCATGCCAGGCGTGAGTACGAACCTTGGGGCAACTAGTAGCCGATTGGATCTGGCATGTGCCAGTGATACAGAAATGGCATGCTGCATGCTGTATGAATTCCATCCAATTCTCATACTTGCACCATAATTGCATCACAGCCAATCCAAATGGAGCCTGCCATACTCCATACGCCACTCACATCCAAAGACCGAGCCACAGCAGTGGAGTGAGGCAAGAAGTCTCATCCTTGGTTCTTGGTGCTGCTATCGTAGAAGACCCCAAAAATCAAGCTATGACAGAAATGTATGACAAGTATTGACAATTGATTTAGATTGAAATCGAACTGACTCAACTTTGCCAGTTTTTCAGAAAGGGATCGTAGATTGCTTCCAGATCCAAAGGCGGAGGCTCCACGAACTTTTGATCCAATTTCAGAGCCTCATCACTGCATGCTTCTCAGGTGCGACATGAGTATATAAATCAGGTAAACATGCTATTGAAATATGCTAAAGCTAGAGGATGTTGGTGCATTTGCATACATGTACTACAACTGCAAAGCTGTATTTGACTGAAATTTTTCTATTGCCATAAAATCCCACCAAAGGACCACAAAGACCTGTACTGCTGGTAGCACTCGGTCTGGTCTGATGCATCTCACAGCGATGAGCTTCCTGGTCAGAGAACACTCCGCCAGAACACTTCAAATGCCAGTCTCTAACTAACACACAAATCTCAAAAGGACCAATTGTATCAATATATGAAAGCCAGCAACACCCCCCATTTCGGCATTCAGGAACACCAAGTGGATACTTTGCGTCCAAAGAGCTGGAGTGGATCCAGCCGTTCGTTCCACTCTCCAGGCAGATTGTCTCTCTCGGGTTCAGATCCACTATACCATTTCCTGACGCAGGTAATGTTTGATTGGGACAAACCGACCACATGGCTTTTTCAGTTGAAAGTTGAAACTCATGCTCTTGACATGACTGGGCGGTAGCTGCTTCTTGCCTCAAAAATGACTAATTCTGTCAACTGTTTTCAATTTGACTTGGAAAGGCCACTTGCCAAGTGACTTCCAATCGCGTAAAGACTGTTCCAGTGAGGTTTGGAAACCTAGCACCAGGCTGAAACATCATGTTTCATCATTTTTGCGGTGTTGAAATCGATCCCTAAGCTTGAATGATGCTGAACAAATGTGATACTTTTCCATACTTTTCCCCCATACCTGGCCTTTAAAGGATTCCAACTTGGAGTCGGCCTCCACAATGTTGTCCCACATTGTTTGATTGATCCAATCTGGCGAAGGATTTGGAGCCTGACCACTCCTGTCAAAGACCTGTCCGCCAAAGAGGAAGAACGAGAACTCAGTCTCATTGAGATCGTTGGAATACTTCAGAACCTGCCAGTTTTTTACGGAGTTCAGAGCTACAAGCAAACTTCAAACCTAAAACATACATTCTCACATCATATCACACCCATGCGCAGCACCACACCACCATAAATCGATGTAAAATGATATCAAAACTGCAACATGCAGAATCCAAGGAACTTGTGCGCAAAGGTGCAATGACAGCAAAAGTTTGTGGCGTTCAAAAATAGCTCGGCATCCATACTTGTACACAGCCAATGCATGGAACGCATTCAAGTCTTCGATTCGCTCCTCGACGCCTGCACGAATTCAAAATTTGGCTGAGAGACACGTTTCGCAACAACAGAACAACAAATGAACATACTATATATGTGGGAATGTATGTACAAGTATAACATGTGTGCAAAAAAAATAAACAATATATACATACGCGTATGGCGTATCACATATCTATACAGTATTGCAATCTATACAGTTTTGCAGTTTCATACAGTATATAAAGTGTATATATATATATACATGTAAATGAATCATGGACTCCTCACTCTGCCACATCTTGTAACTATCTTTTCTCCATGAAGACTTGCCAAAAGCGATTTACCAGCTCTGCTGCCTCCCACAGAGATTTTCTTCTCGGCGCTTTTCTCAATACTCTGTATGTAGAGGTGCTCATAAGCAGCCAATGCGAACCTTGAAAATTGGCCCAACTAGAAAGAAAAATCAAGCAATTGCAGGTAAGGTCGGGTGACAATGGGCAAACATCTATAAAATTAAAAATATCTCTAGTACATGGTCAGCAAGTTGAAACACATCTTTACTATTCTTTACTACTCAGCAACGTGCGTCTCCTGGATTGACGAACTCACTCGAATCAAATTATATTGCAAGCACCAGGATTCACCACCACCAATTAAGTGCTGGTGAAGGGGCTGATACATTGGATCAATTGCCACCAAGTCATTCAGGACGAAATATAGAACCGCGGATCGTAAACCAGCAGGTCGGTAGTTCTCACGCTGACCATCGATCTTGATCATGTTCCTAAGGGTGCTTTGTTGATTTGCAATGTGCCGCTATGGAATGCTATGGACATGTAGATTCATGTAGATTACTTCCAAACATTCCTCTTGCATTCCTATGTTCCCTTCCAAGACTTCCTGGTGCTTTCTTGGTCAAGATTGGTCAAGTCTCTGCTCTGCGTGAGCGACCTGTTCGGTGGTCTGAATGCCTCAGAAAAAACATGTAAATTCTGTGGATCTGACCACTGACATGGCTGATGCTGATGCAACAAGGTCGAGGTACTGATGACCTTCGACTCTTGAAGAGTGTCGATAAGGCTAAGATCATCCAAGAGCGAGCCCTGAGTCACAAGATGCACAAGACTCGAGCAATTGAACAATATGCAAGTTGTTACAATGCATACAGTTTCGCAAATTTGCAATGATCATCATACATGTCTTGCCTCTTAGAAGATTCTGCACGTCCATTATATATACGCAGTTAGGCAAAAACCTCATGATATAGAGTGGTACCTCCCCGTATCACAGGTATGTAACAATATGGTATGTACCGAATAGATCAAAATGGCAGGAGTATAAAATGATACACAATGATACAAGTATCTAAGTATCTACATCTCTGCAATGAAGAAACATAGATTATAAGTATATACATATACATATATCATACATATGTCCCAGTAACGTATGTATGAACAAACATACGAGCACATGCTGGTATAATACATTCTCTCAACTTTGCGGGACAATTGCAAACAATGAGCACCACTCGGATGTGACTACAAACCCTTGGCTTTCGTTCGAATTCGCACGCAATTCAACCACCCACTTACAAACAAACGGGCAACATGAGACAACACCCTTTTCATTATGGACAATTTCTCCATGCTTTGATAAACATTCTTGCTGTTGAAAAAAACAGTAGTCTTAGAAAAGTAGTCATTTCGTTTATATACATAATATATCAAAATACACTCCGTAATAACGATAACATAATATCTTTTCTGCAATATTACCTATAGTATACATAATAATATTACGTACTTATGGTATACATAATATATAACCTATATAACCATAATATCAATGTAATATACACATGTATTTGTAACTCATTAGACACATATATCATGTCTTGGACTTTCGCATTAACATATGCACACACACACACACACGCCCCTACATTCTGAATGCGGTGTTTCAGATGTGAAATCATATACATTTAGCTGCTGTAGCTGTTCACCGTCCTTCCATGCACATCCCGTGAAACATGGTTCCATCTCCTTTCCCATTCGACCACCTTTACATCGTTCCCCTCGTCTCACCTTGGTCTCTGCCAATAGCCGAAGAATCTCATTCTCCAGCTCTACCAAGCGATTCCGACCTCAATTAGGCCATTCCAAGATGGAGCTGCACATATCATGCAACCTTGAACATTTCAAGGAAAATTCTCTGTGTTCATGAGTTATTCAGACTTGCTACTATACTCATGCTTGTCCAATGAAAACAGTGATGCTGAAAGTTGTCCATGCTGAGTCTCCACAAGTTGGTCTGACAATCACAATCCGTCCATTTTGATCTTCTTTACAATTCGCTTCTCCTGATGTTCGCGCAAACCATTCTTTACAGAAATCTGAAGAGTAAAAGCTCCTCTTTCTCAACATTTCCCGTTTTTGTAAAGTAGAAATTGGCATTCCATTAAAAAAAAGAAGAACAAAATAAATAGCAAAAATGAAAAAGAAAGAAGATCTAAAAAAAACCATCTGACCCGCGGGGATTTGATGCAGTCATGCAACCTTTTGCAACTTGGAAGAGCAAGCGATTCTTATCTTCCTCCAAACGAGGATCTTCGCTGCGGACGATGACACCAAGGAGCTGGTTGGTGAGACCATCCAACACCACGATGAAGTTCACCTAAGCGGCAGTTGATAGGCCCATCAACATCTTCAACATTGCACTTACAAAAATGCAGATTTGATTTGGATCAGCATAGTGCTCAGCAAAAACACAGAGCAATGCATGACCTCTTGCGCTCTCAAGCCCAATAAAACCAAGAAACAATGGTGGTCTTGGTCGACACCTCTGGGGTGTAGTGAGGGTTGGAGAGCTTGGTGGTGATGTAAAACATGAACTGCGGATTGTAGTCCAGGACGTTGTCGCCAACCTACGTTTTATCAGCTGATAAACTTCCCCTCATTTCAGGTGCAGGATGGTAAAGATTCTTTCACTTCCCTGCGCATCCAGCGCACCATCTCAGAATCCTCAACACATCAAATTAGGGCACTTGCCCTGTCTTGCACTTAAGCACACTTAAACAAGATCCAAAAAGACTCAGCAAAGCATTTCGATTTCTGTGTTGATTCAAGCACTTGTGCAGTTGCGCACCTTCAGTGACAAAGTTCCTCCACCGTTGTCGATGATGTTCTTTGCCAGAATTGGCTCCAGTGAAGGGTCCAGCTCCTGGTTGTGCAACATATCACCATCAATACAATGGGAACAATCATCTACCCTGTGATTTGGAAGATTCTGAGGCTCTTTAGCTCCCCAATTAGTAGGGGAATAGATCACCCCTAGCTTGCGGACTGCTCCCCGTGTACTAACTTAGCAAAGCTGCTTCGCCAACATTCTCGAGAAGGACGGGAGCTCCGAACTCAATAGCACGTTCCAATGATTTCATGATGTCCTCACAGGATTCAGAAGGCAGCACAACTGGGAAACATCAAAACACTTTGGTCAATCCCACTCCTTGGAGTTCGGATCGAAAACCTTGAGTTGTCGGTTTTCCTCCATCTTCCTGACCCAGGCATTGGCCTTTCAGGGGCGAAAAAAGGATGCAAAAGATTATGAAGATTGAAACGAGCTCAACCTGATTTTAACAAATACAAGGTACACATACGTACAGTAGCTCTTCGTTCCGAGCTTTGTTGGAAGAATTTCCAATCAGAATTATCAGAATTCCAAAATCCATCTAAATCAATCCAAATTCTTGACTGGCTGGTCCGCTCTGCGCATGAAACAAGCAGCTTCAACGCCTGGTTTTGCGGGTCGATCATAAGTGGGAAGCGTCTGCTCTTGGTGACAAGCACCTGAAGCTTGCAATGCATTCCACCGGATGACAGTAAGACCGAGCAAAACATGGACCTGCTATGCGGTTCAAACATCCAGGGTATATGTGACGTATGTGACATTCCCGGAGCAAAGGCACGCCATTCTCAGTACTGAAGTCATCCGCGGGCAACTTTTGAAGGTTCCTTTGTTATCATCAATCAACTCGGGCACAATTCATGGAAAGCAAAGCTTGGGCGAAAACAAATTTCGCGTCAACGCGGACAGGCAGGGGGCAACTAACTTCTGTCCGCTGTGATTCATCACTTTGGTACTTTGATGCCCAGGATCCATTCTCTCACCTCAGTTGCCTTGGCAAGGAAGCTGGCAAAGGTGTAGCTGCTTGTGAACGGCACTTCCTGTCGTGAGTCCCAAGCGATGCAAATATATATGACTCTATATGGGCAGCGGTGAAAACCCATGACTGAAACATGATCCACCAACCACACTCGGCCACATGCATTCCATATCATTGCATTATTGCATCTACAAAAAATGTTCTCGCAGAATCTCTTTTAAATGCTTGTTATTCTACTGTTATTCTATTCCTCAACATTCCGATCAAATGATGGATGTCCAAACCCTTCTCATAGCGAAACAGCCAGATGTCGTTCGAACTTGATGCGTCCAAGCCTTCTCTTTCACACTTGCCATCCATTCGTCAATGACCAACTCATTGCGATAGGCCGCGCCGAATGGCCCAGCATAGCTCATGAATGCAGCCGAAACCAGGCAATCGCCGAACAAATTTTCTTGCCTCAGCGTTGCAAGACGATCCCAAAGGATCTACGAATCTACTCATAAATATATCATCAATAATAAAGGATTCTTAAGAGCATCAAATAGAAACATATGACATGTGCCTAGGCTGACGCATCAGTGCTTGACATGGCTGGATGCCAAGTTACTGTATATCGAATTTGCCCAATGACTCAGTCCAGCGGACCTTCTCCCCGGCAAGGCCATCAACAAGCTTGCCTAACAACAGGTTTCAGTTGAAGAACATTCTGCCTCTTCAGATTGAATTCAAAATCTATGGGATGATTCGGATGACAAACCGTCAGCAACATGGGCAATATGGTCTATCATGGTGGATCACAACTATGCAACCGTTAAACCTCCGTTGTGGCAAGAGCACTATCAAATCTGCTTGCCTGCTCTCTCCAGTTTCACTTTGAGCTCTTCGGCTGTGCGCGCCAGGGTTTCCTGCCCAACATGATATTACATGCTGACTATCGAGTGAGCTGAAGTGGTCCAAATGTAACGAAAATCATTGACTTTTCATACAGATCATGGGGCAAATTGATACAAATTGCAAGTTTGCAAGGAAAACAATTGGCATGCTTGCTCCTTCTCATTGTTGGAGGAGTTGAACTGGTCGTTCAAATTCTTCACAAGATCCTGAACCTTCTTGAGTTCCTGAAAAGATATGAAAAGAGTGTCTTACACCGCCGCGGCTATGTGGATCGTGTTTCAACATGTTTCTCACACCATGGACATCCATCTTTGCCAAGATGGAAATTGAGAAGTGCTGGACTGCAAAAGCTTCACGGTCTCCGAAGGTGATGTAGCTAGGTTTTTGTTGACTGTGGACAGGAGGATAGGCTTTTGGAATTCTGGAAAATTGCATCTTCAATGGGCCTGGGCTATCATGGCAATGGTAGGACCCCCAAACTACCCAAGGGTAGCTGTCGACAACCGATTCCGGATTTCCAGGCAAGGCTCTGCATTGGCCTCTCGCAACTGTTTTTGCTTTGACTCCAGCTTCTCTTGAGCTTGCCGAAGCTTGTTCCTGCAGAAACAGCCCAAAAAACAAAAATGGAGCCTGGGGTTGGACCTTGGTTGTTGTGAAGTGGGAACGTAACTATACCGCAACTATATGCAACTATGAGATTTCAATAGATTTCATACCTTCTATACTCGCGTGAAGTGGGGGGTAATCGCTTTTCTGAAGGAACCGCCAAAATGCGGTATCTTGGATTCAGTTCAGCTGTACGCTCCTCTTGGGTTCCACTTCTCTGTAGATCTCTGCGTAGATCTTCATCGCATGGACCCACTGACACAGTGCACCGGCTGCCAAAGAGACGTTTGACCTAAACGCAAAGCGCGACCCAACTTAGAAGTTCGCATGGCTAGATACTGCGAATTACAGTGAATGCACTCCCTGAACCTACTGAGCTGCTGGCACCAACTTCGGAGTGAAATTGGAGTCCTTTGTGAACTTCTCGATCTTCCGCAGAGTTGTGTCTTTGATGTTGTCCTCGAGAGATTGCAAGAACGTGTTGAGTAAGCATGAATCTATGAGGCACTGAAAAACAAGGGAAACCGTCTAAAGCAACACATGTTCGATTCACAGGCGATGTGTGTCCTTGTCAAAAGTCTTGATCCTCACCAGGAAGTTGGTGTCGTTAAGCTCAGTCTTGGCCTTCAATACAGGATATATTTGTATTCTAGCATCCAACCACGATTTCTCAACCGTGGAAACACACTTGCAAGAAGAGCTACAGCCGGTGCCTTTGCAATTTTAACATCTTTCAACATCTAGCAAGGTTCCGAAAGGGATCCTACCAGTACAATGCTTGTGCCTGCCTGACCCCATGAAGGTGTCTTCTCCATCACTGTCATGACAGCGCACATGGTCTTCATGACTGCCTCTGGTGGCTTTGCATAAGCTTTCACCTTGGTGATGGCAGCATGTTGTCAACACCTTGGTGTCTTCATTTCGTATCAACACCTTTCTGCAGTCCACTTGCCTCGGCAATGGATTTCTTGTCCAACTTCTCCAAAGCGTCTACGGCTGCGTCCAATGCAGGCATAGCTTTCTCTAGATCTCGAGTTGCATCATCGGCCAAAATTTTCGTTTCCTTCGAGAGTCTGTGAGCATCTTTTGAGACTCTGCTTCATCATGAGTGGTCAGTAGTCACTAGTCGAACTATGAAGTGACAAGTCAGACTAGTGGTACGTTTGCATGCGCCAATCACAAGCAAAATGCTGTCGTAGTGATTTGACATTGCGTTTTATTTCCTCAACTTTGACCTGATGATCCTGATGATTGCTCATCGGGGTCATTCCGGGTCAATGTCCTCCCAATTCGCGCCTTGGCCTCCTTCTCAATTCGGATGGAGTCTGCCTCCACCTGCGCTTGTTGTGCATCCGCCTTGGATCTTTCGGCTGTGATCACCTCACGGTTGGCATGGGATGTCGTGGGGGGAAGTCCCCGCAGGATGATTCAACTTTAGCACATAGTTCTGAGAAATCGTTGTATCATGCTCTCCATGCTCTCCCTCTCCGGTTTTGAACACGGAATGCAGTCAAATTTACCATACAGTAAACCAAGTAAAATCCATAGAAAATACAGCTAAATCAGATGCCCAATGAAATCCACTCTGATTTGCTTTACCATCCAATGAAATCCCCAGAGTTCCGCTCCTTGAGGAGCTCTTCACACTCCTTGGCCTTGACGTCGCAAATCTTTTGTTTCTCTTCCTCAGCATGTGAAGGATATTAACCAACGAGTTATTGACGGATCTACAACATATGCACCCTACATGCCTTGCAAGGAGGTGTGAGGGACCCAAGGAAATAAATCACTTCATCCGAAGAACCACGATCCGATTCATAAAACATCAGCTCCAGCCGCATCGCCTAGCACATGCAGCTTTTGGTATGTTTTCGCAAGACCAAGATTCCAAGTCCACACTCATCTCAGCAACTTGTACTCTGGCATCATCCAGCTTCCTAAAATCGGAAAATGAAAGTGGCAAAACTTGAAAAAACTTGGAAAAAACTAAACCACATGGCTTTTGTGTGGAACTTTGATGCTATCATCGAGACATCGGCTGTGGAGGTCCTGCAAGCCTGGAATTTGAGAAACTTTTGTAATCAGCAGTTGACCTGTGGCTTCTAAACAACTGCCAAGCTACGACAGGCCATTCCGCAATTTATCTGCAGCAGCTCCCAGCTCCTTCTGCTTATCCTGATTGGCTTCCCAAGCACTTCTATTGAATGAACTTGGTGTGTAAGCTTGACCGTGAAGTCTTTCCTGCTGCTATTGTCTTATGACTCGCATCTTGACTTGATGCCATTTCATATGTTACTGCCTCCTTCATGCTTCAATGGCTTGAATGCAAGAGTTTTTTAAAGTATCAGGTCAATTGCTTGAACAAACACGTAAAGGACATTAACGGACAATAGAACAATGCATGATCATAGTTGTCAGAACATGTCAGAACACTATGCATGAATTGAAATGCAACCGCTTCACATGACCTTTGGATCCGTAGTTGTACCATAAACTTGATACACTCGAACTCAATCCCACTTTGACAGGCCTTCAACATCTTCATGTAGCCCTGAACGAGCTCGAGGTAGTTGGTGGGCGTCACATAGTTCATGCGCTTCTGCTCCTGTTGCATAATTTCATCCCAAATAGCTGGTTGTCATGTGACAGGATATGACTCTGACTGTTTTGGCACTCGCCCTGTTGCTGTTGTGCACCTGGTAGATGCGTGTGGAGAACCGCATCACCGTTGTGTGTGCAGTACCGAAAATCTCTGCAACTGGTGGGCGTAGAGACTCTTCCAGTTCACCTGGTACCAGGCACATGACGCACACGAGGTAGGAGCAATGAACTGAAGTATCACGACTGGGACTTTGATAAAACAGCCACCAAAGTCAGCAAATCGGCAGAAGCAAAATGCATGCAAACATGAAACAGGAACAAACCTTTCTGTTGAGATTGCAAAGTCAAGTGCAAAGGCCTTCCGTAAGGAACTTCAGGGCCACTTCAGTGAGTGCTTCAGCAGGCCATGGCAGCAACCAAATCGCTGTTGTGCAGCTTACCAGCGAGGGATACATTCCTGAAATTCATTCACAGCGTCACAGAGATGAGTTGGAGCATCTGCCATTTGGATCAGCCAAGCTACTACAATAGTCTCGGAAGTTGTTGCCAATGTATGACATGCAGAACACCTTATATGAACATCGGCAAATGGATGTACACATCTCACAAATGTGCATCATGTGCCATGGATTGCAATAGTCTGAGAGCCCTGCAATATGAAGGTTTTCCCGAACCCGCGAGATGAAGAAGTCGTACATAGCTTCTGGAGTCTGAGCAATCTTGGCTTCCTGTGATGCGCTTTGTGCTTCTACCCCGAATCTGCAATCCCATGTCTCCTATCCTTGAGAGCCTTTCCATCTTGGACAACCAAACACGAAATCTAGCAAAGTCTATTTCATTCTATTTCGCATCATTTCATCTTATTTCACTGCATAGTTCTTCTGTCCTTGCCAGCTTTCTCCAAGTTGGCTCGAATGGCCGACAATTCATCGCCAGTGAAGAGGTTGGGCACTTCACCACTGCTGAGCATGTTTGCAACATCCTCCAAGAAACTTTCCTCGACGATTTCTGTATCCTTAGCAATCATGACATGGTAACACACCTGTTCTTTTTGGAGTTCTTGAAACATCCTTGGTCCTAGTTGGAGAAGGGACATGACCACTGTCCCCACCAAAAGCCTAACAAGGCTCTATTTGTCATATTGATTGAAACTGCAACATAATCTGACACAGCATTTCTACGAGTTAAACATTTCGGCAACCAGAACCAAGCCCTGTTGCCGACTGTTGAAGTGCACTGAAAGGTTACATTCTATTGTGTAGTCAGCAAATGTCAGCAAACCATTCCAAGAATCTGAAAAGAGGAACGTCATTTTCTGGTTCTTCACACCAGTGAGCTCATACAGCTTCTTGAGGTCTTCCAAGAAGGCTCCATGCTTGTACCTTAGTTTTCAATGATGGAGCGGATGTGGGCTGGAACAATAAAATCCAACCACATCGTCATCACCATCACCATCATCATCACCACCATCATCACCATCATCACCATCATCATCATCATCATCATCATCACCATCATCACCATCATCACCACCACCACCATCATCATCATCATCATCAACGTCATCATCAACGTCATCGTCATCGTCATCGTCATCGTCATCGTCATCATCATTCTCATGATGACGAAGAGGGCGGCATTCTGATGGGGTCCTGCCTCTTGTTGTCAATCAATGCAACGTATTCCTTTGTTGCCACCAACTTCTTTGCAAACAGAATTAACAACGAAACCCTACAACATCCTACAACAAAAAACATGGAAGGTAGCTACCTTCAGTCTCCCCCCTGTTTGCGTCCTGGGATGTTGTATCCTGTGATGTTCTGTCAGTGAAGCTGCTGCTTGGTGATCTCGATGGAGAAACACTTGTAGAAAGCAATGAAAGACGCCAATCTTGTCTGACAATGTCGCCCGGAGCCACCAACACCAATGAGAAGGGCATTGCCTACATAACAATCGGCTGGGCGGCTACTGCTTGATGCACAAAAATAGAGCCAAGCTGATACTTCATTTTTACTCAATTTGTCTGTTGTCTTGCCACTTGATATATGTTACCATATGCTACCCACCTGCTAGGGCGACTCGGTAATTTCTAGGGGACTTGGGCCCAAGCCTTGCGGCTGCTTGAGGATTCTCAATACCTTGCAGCAAATCTCGACTGCCTCTTTGAACCTTAGGCCAAAAACTTATTGGCGGAAAGCTTCGGTTTCTGTGTTCTCAACCTTGCGCCCTGAACGGTGGCTTTGTGTTTGTGTCAAAGGTTTGCAGTCCAGGAGCATCACCAGTGACATCGGCGACTTTTTGAACATTGCGTTGTAGTCCTAGCAAATGCATGCAAACGCTTGGCTGCAAGCATCAGAAAATCAAGTTCGAAAAAAAGATCAAAAAAGTCCAAATCATGTCCAATCTGTGACCCTGTGACTAACACTCTCAAGCATTCTTTGATTTTCTTTGTAATAGTGCTGCACACGTCGATGGGTGGGTGGCCTCATTCCTGCTCTCCATAAACCTCTTCAGACCTGCAATGACACTAGGACTGCAAAAGAGGCACAATGTGAATGCAACGCCTGAGAGGATCGACTAACTACTTGTAGCAAATCTTAGAGAGGGTCAAGGGCATCTCAACATACCTCAAAAAAAAGGCCTGCGTCTCCTGTGCGATCTTGCATGTAGTCATAGGTAGCATCTTCAGCTTCAGGATTGCCAAGATCCAAAGCTGCAAACACGAAATCTGGATCTCCACCATCAATCCTGGGTACTTCAAGATTCAAGACTGGTCAAGACAAGGTGTCCATAATTTAGACAGGGTGAGCTTGCGTTGATCTCACATGAGATTACAGAAGCGCTTCCTTTCAAGGGAAGTGCCAAGGCTCTCTTTCTGCCTCACCTGCAGGCCGGTGTCCATGGCACTGTCCAAGAGGTTGCGGAATTTATCCCGATCCTGCAATGAAAACTAACTAACATGAGAAATGGGGCGTTTGGATAATACATGACAATAGTGCTGAGTCCTGCAAGAAGCGAGATACAATCGCAAAAGAGGTGCAGGCTACAAGACAAGGTCAAATGCATGAGTGACACAAACCCTGGTAGTGATTACCATCCGCTGTCCTCGTGATTGATAAGACGGTCCATAAAGACGCGGCAACATTCGTGGTACCACATCCGCACAATCTGTTCCTTCTGCTCATGCACCTGGAGAATAAGAACAGCTGACCGTCACATACAATGAAGGCCAAAACATTGCTATGTACTGCGTTGGGTCAAAACCGCTGCTTGATTTGATTGTACCTTGGGATCTGCCAAATAGATCCCTTGGAAGATCTTCGCAATGTCGCGCAAATTGAACAAATAGTGGCACTTCTCTGGAGTTGGCAGAAAACCTTTGAGCAACAAGCGCCAAAGCAGTCGATACTTCGGTTTAAACTGCGGAGCAGCAAAGCTGGAGTTTTGGGAGCCAAAGACTTGCAGTGTGTTTCGGGGCACGTTTGTTCCCGGAATCGTTCTGGGCCTGCCAACCCAAATAGAATAGCAAAAATGCTTGAAGATTCTGCAAGGAGGTATTGTTTGGAGTCTTGTTGGTGAATCTATATTGCATTGGTTGGTGGAGCTACTGATTTGTTACTCCAAATCTACTGGACCTGTGCCAAGCAGCCATCAATCACTTGCGTGTAGATATTGATGGTGGTCATGGTCAAGGGCTCAGACAAGGCTTTGACATCTTCACTCGCGAAGCCATTGAGCTTGTTGCCTAGCAGTGCAAAGAAGTCATATTTTGCACCTGCTCTGATCTGAACCATGAGCCACGTCCGAGCGGATTCAAACACACACACACACACACAAACATGTATGACATGTAGGATTCTTTCTGCCGTTTCCTTCTGTATCATGAGACAGTCATGGGTGGCACTTGCTTCTTCCCCTTTGCAACTTTTCTGTCCGAAGCTACAGCTACTGAGTACGGCTTCCCCATCATTTGAGTGCTGATATTCAAACCAAGTAGCTTGCCAATGTCATAAAAATGCGCTTTATTTGACTGTCGGAAGGATTGACCTTGGTAGTTCGTCTGTGAGGCTGTCTCGTGGCGAATGTCTTGTGACATCTTGTGACTATTCTTGTTACTAATCCTGCATGGCTGCAGCAGGCTGCAGGTGGATCATGAAGGACCACATAGAACAACGACGAGTAGCGAAGCAAAGATTGTTTGCCGCACTCTGCAGGCGTGAAGAAATCACTGCACGACCACCACCAGGTGGTCCCATTGCTGAGACCATGTGAATGCCCTCGACATACCTGTGAGCATCAATCGAAAAAGGACTTCAACTGCAACACCGCATCGTGCTGCATACAGTGTTGCTTTTTGCTTCTTGTAGCCTTTTTATGTCCTTCTTCATGGACTGAGACTCTTTGTATGTGCCAGAAAGGCTAAAAGCTAGAGACAGCAAAGAATGCGGAGTCTGGCGCAGTTGTGCTTGAATGTCTGCGGCTGCATGGCCTTAACGTTTGCTTCAAGCGATCGTACCAGCAGCCGTAGTCGATCCACTGTCGCAGCAATTCCAAGGGAGGCTGTGAGCCAAATAAGTCTTTCCTGAAGCTTTTGTTCTATGCTAAGATGATGTAGGCCCAGCAAGTATTTAAACATAGAACACTTTCATCATGCTGCAACTCGCGAATGATACCCAAATGATCCATCATTGAAGAGCGAAGCTGGCCCCGTCCTTGGCATGTTCAAATCGTCCACAAACATGAGCATCCGTTTGTTGCCAGCCTGAGCTTTCCGGTGCGTCAACCAAGTACCCCAGCAACTTCATGACACATATGCATAGCTGCATAATATACGTATATCTATGATTATAATACATATGCATGCCATTAGATGACTCTATGCCATGCCTCAAAGTTGGCCCAAACCACCACAGAGTCAGTGTGACCAACATGCATGTTCAACACGACATTGAAACATGTGTACACCACATTTAGTTTGCAAGGTACAAAGGTACAACCCGCTTTCGGCCACGTTCTTCCCTAACTTGAGCCTTCTGGCGTAGCTTTTTTGCCGAGCTTCAGGGCCGAATTTGTTTTTGATTCGCTTCTCGATTTTGCTCTCGATGATCTCTTGGGTCTTGCCTGGTACAAAGTCACAAGGTCAAAGTGGCTCCGAGAATGCAAAACGAAATGGAAACTCCAAGCCTGAGGAAGTCATAGCAGACATGTTGATGGTCAATGATGTCCACGCAGAGTCTTCCAAGCTTCCAATTGCCTTTCTGGAGCCAAGACTCAGACAAGTCAGGACAAGTCCAGAAAATCTGCTATAAGTTTATTATATTTTATCATCTTATTAGTACCCTGGCAGCATGACACACGGACACAAACACAGAGACACACTCCAAGATCGCAATTGATGGAGTGAGCAAAGCCAGTTGGTTCGCAATGTAGTAGACACAATCCATTGTGTGAAACACAACTTCCAGAACAAGAGTGAATCCGGTGAGCCTCTTGAACCGCGATTGTCTTTCCAGTGCCAGTGCAACCCACGAGAAGGCTGTGGAAATGCTTGGTGTTGAGCTGCTTCAAAATGAACATATTTCCTGCATGTGCTCAACTTCAGGAAATCTTGCCAGGAATGTGAATGGAATAATCCTACAACCTCCCGACGTTCCGCTTTTCAAAGTGATGCAAATCACCAGCCCCTGAGTATATTGGGACAAGGATCTGATTGTGTCTGTGGTAGGCACCACAATCTTGTGAAAAGGTGTGTCTTCCTTGGCAAAAGACCCAGGAAGTGTGGGTGCAGGACTGGGAAACCCCCCAAATTTTGGATCTTTTCACTGATAGTTTTCGACATCTTTCAAGTCCTCCTGGACTTGGAAGCAGTTGAGCCCAGAGACGGCTGGCTTGAAGGGGTTTGGCAGCTTTTCATCCCAGGGTGCAAAGTCTGCTTTCTCAAAGTTAAAGGCATAGTCATAGATGGATTGAGATGCAGGGAAGTAGTTCCTCAAGATTGCCGCACATATACAGCTACAAGTTTCTCTTGTCACGATCTCCTGATTGTGTACAATCCTTACAGGTAAATGTGTTGCAGGTTCTTCACATTGCAGCTAGGACTCTCTACCTCTCGCACACATTGGTCAAAAGCTGGTCGAGATGCCTCGCAGAAGCAAGAACATGTCAAAGGCAATGGAAGTCAGTTCTACATCTTCTACACTGTATCCAAGAAGTCTGAAGAAATCATCTTGCTGGCCTCTGTGATGCTTGATCCCAGAGACCAAATCAGAGAGAACGCAAACAACTTGTCCAATGCTTCCAGTGTTTTG
The DNA here is from genome assembly GCA_000507305.1 of Breviolum minutum Mf 1.05b.01. Lineage (NCBI taxonomy): Eukaryota > Dinophyceae > Suessiales > Symbiodiniaceae > Breviolum > Breviolum minutum. The sequence goes on along the minus strand of DF239907.1, from coordinate 75,391 downwards.
TCCCCAAAGCTCTCGATGTCAATCTTGGGGGCAAGGGTCTCATAGAGGCCTCAAAATTCTTTCGACTGTAGAAAACACATGACATGATCAATCCTCAAGTGATGCACGATGTGATGTACATCATCATGGTGGAGGTGTGGGAACCCTGAACCTTTGCAGCGAGTGGTGCTTGTCTACTTGTCAAAAACATCCAAAAAACACATTTCAGACATAGCATGAAACATATGCCACACGCATTGTCACCAGTGTCGCTTTCTCTTGGGAGGCAAGGCTCGGGTAAGCGATATCACTGCATTTGTATCCACAATTGGAGCCAGCTCAATGCAAGTCTTGCGAATCTTGAGACACTTTGGAATCCACTTCTCTGCCACAGTCATAACCTTCAGTGCTTCAGCTCTTCGCAAATGAGGATTGAACATGATTGCAGCTTCGGAGGCTTCGGATTTAGTTTCGGGGAAGTTTGCAAGAAAATAAGCAAGAAGGGAAATGCACACACACACACAAACCCACACATGTGTGGAAATATTCACGGCGGAAACGAACTCTGCGCATATAATATACCGAATAGCTCCTTGAACAGATCGTGAACGAAAGACTTATCGTAATCAACATGCAGGGTCTCACGATTTTTCTCCCTCAACCAAAACGTCCCCTCCCAGGAAGGGCAGGCAGGGTCTATGCCAGTAACTAAAACACATTGAAAAGGTACAAGGGTGAAACCACGTGTATAAAACAACGAGCGACAATGCTAGGAATTCTGAATTAAGTCATAAAACGCGAAAAAACAAACGCCAGTAAAGTACCATAAATCGCCACAAACGCCCAGTCCCACAACGCCGCAAAGGCAAAATCTGCAAGCTGCCAGCTTTCGGCTTCAAAAGCTAGAATCACAATAGCCAACACCCACAACCACAAGAGCCAAAATGATGAGAAAATGAAAGAACCATGAATGAAAGACAAAGAAGTCAAGGGAACAAAAAAGAAATATGACGTGACATGAAATGAAAGGACTAGAAAACACATGAGCCCCAAGGAACATGGACGGATTTGAGAAGGAAACGCACTTCAAGAGAACTTCAGAAATGGAAACAAATCCACCGAGCAAGCCCGACTTCCAATGCAGTCAAGAGAGAGAGGGGACATATTATGGAAATCAGTCCCAGATACACATACAGAACTCATTTCATCTCTGTAACTGCAAACATGCACAAACACACATAATACCCTAGTATCACAACGTAACTAGCATTAGAAACCTGTCTCTAAATCAAATTGTATCTTGCATATCATGTGTTTCATTTCAAACCATAAGACACTATCTTAAGCAGGCGATCCTGTAGATCATTTTTGATACTATACTATATGTACAGTATACTGTATAGTACAATATTGTAGTTATAGATGATAATAGTACCTTGATATCCAACATAATTTGTTGAAAATCTTTTTGGACTTGGGATCACTGTTCGATTTTCCGTGGATCTATGATGAGGTGTCTTGAGGTTGCCAAGGGCTGCATTGAAAAGCAAGTAGCATCCTGCTGCCGGTTGGTAGGGATGAACTTCTCCACCCATGACTTGAAGTATGGTTCCCATCCCAGGTCTGGTGGATCGAAGTACACCTCGATTGGCTCATTCGGGGCTTAAACGCCCGAAACATATGACAAATATGTCATTTAACTTCCAATCTTTGCACGAATGATATTCTCTTCAACACCGAAACTGTAGTGGCACTCTGTCGAACAAATGTGAGGTGACAACAACATTCCCACAACCTCCCAAATTGTTTTTGAAAGGTCACCTCAAAATACATTCAATTAGGTGGTCCCAAAAGCAAACAATATATCCAATTTGTATCACCCCAAGTTCCCATCATTCCCATCAATGCTGCTTAGTTGCCATACCTGCTCGACTTACTGTCGCCGGAGAAGCTTGAGCAAGGTCCGCAACCTCAAAGAGCAACCTCACCATTGGTGGCATGCTGATTCGGTCTCCGTTGATCAAGGTCAACACCTGCGCAGGAATTTTGGAAACAGGCCAATTTTATCGAATAAGGCAACCCACAGCTTGATTTCGCTGAAGGATAAAATTGATACAAGTATGGAATATACATAAATATCCGGATGTAATGATGTATTTGTATCATATTCATTTATCTTCTATCATGGAATGAAACCTGCAAAGCTTGCCTTGTTGTCGTCCAGCACTGTATTCATGGACTCGATCCACAGGGTATCGACTGGCCCGTCCAGCACCAGCCACTTCTCATCGGGTTTTTCATCCTGCAAGCAGCAACAATGTCATACTCCAAAGGGAGGCATGGAAGTACAAACAAAACACTACAAGATTCGGTCTGCCTCCCCTTTAATCACGCACTCTGCAAGTTGTTCACAGTGCAATTCCAATGCTGCTTCATCATGCTTCTTCTGCTTCATTGATTATGTGGCAAGTTTGTGCCGAGGTTCCTGGCACATCCGCCTCATGATGGAGGACAGCACGCCATCCGTCCATTCCATCATGGTTGCAGCATCATATGCGCCGTAAAGCTCATTCCTAGACAAACAAACGATACACGTCCAGGTCCGACAGTAATCCGATGGACTTCGCGTACTTTTGCACTTCTGCAACACAATATCAGCATGCTTCATTGTGAAACCTGGTAAATAAGCTCACCATTACGGAAGCGATAGTTGGATGCCACATGCAGCTGCCTCATATTCATTTTCCAAGCATCATGGTGATAGACTTTGGATTGATAATGTCAAACACCACCTTCTCCATACCTTTGCAAGGCGATGGATCGCATCAAAGTTCAGCTCATTGCTACGCCAGCTGCAAACTGTATATAACTGTATCACATTGATAGTTTGAGAGTCGCCCAAAAGGTGAGGAAAAAAAAATCCACGTGTATAAAGTGAATGAAATTTTTCTTCAACTTCCAGGTGCTTTCTCAGAGAGGCCAAGGCACCTTCCTGACCCATGGACTTCAAAATGCATTTGGCCTTGGCCAAAGTCTTCCAGCAAACGCTCTTGCCTCCGAGCGTACCACCTACCAGCATATTGCCATGGCGGGTAATCTTCGTCTCCTTAGCAAAGCTTGTGGTATCACTGTGCCAACATGAAAATTGTGTCAAGGAGGTTCCCAAACACACGCATGCTTAGAAGTACGGTTTGTTGATTGAAATAGTGAAAAACACCCAGTATTTCTAGGCAACTCCATTTCCTGAGACCAAAAGTGTAGTACAACAAACAAACACATATACATCATGTAAGAAATATGTTCTTAAGACATGTCAAGACAACGAACCCAGAAACTTTGATATGCCATTTATATCCATTTATTCGAGTCTCATAGATGCTGATGCATTTGTCCACAGAATGCTGGACCTTTTGGCATCCCATCTCGTCCAAAACTTGCCGTATCACCTCTTCCAGCTTGCCATAGTCAGGCACAGGAAGCTCGACTCCTGCAATGTCGGATAAATGAAAATAACAAACATGGTATAAAGGAATACACGCATGGTACATGTTGCCTCATGTGACATGATAAGCTTTTTCAGCAAATATAAAAGCATATCATAAATATCATTACTGTATATAGATAATACAAAGTACCCGTATCATAGCAATAGTATTGCATAGTGAGATACGTGCAACGGAATTCTGCCTTTACAGAGATCTTTTGCAGAGCTCTGCCTTCATCCTTGACTCGAACGAATCTTTTGGAGGTTTGAGATCGGTCAGTCCTGGGAAAATATCGCTCAGAAGTGCTTTATATAGCGGAACATCTTGTGATACCCACTTTGGAGCGTTCATGTCCTTGGCTTCACAATGAAATCAGCAACTCGACAATTTACTTCCAGCTTTGTCCGGCTAAAGATACCAATGTGGAACCGGACATTCGTGCTCATTGATTGAACAAAGCATCGTTGATGGCACGCATTAGCAGGATCTGCTCTGGCATGTCGGGCTCCTAGATGTGCAGCAATGGGACTGCGTGAGATTTACACTCACTTGTCCAATTGCATACGTACAGCACACTTCAACAAATGACGTGGATGTTGAGCCAACCCTGACATGAGATTTTGAGTTGCTTGAATCCAAAATCATGCAGCTACTGCATCAAACGACTCCACTTGCAAATCTTTCCAATGCATGAAGAGTAGGATAATGTCAACACACTAAGCTAAGGATAGATCGAGTGTGTTCAACTTGACAGTGAGTTTGCTTCCCGTGTACCCAAGCGCCTTCCGCTTCAGAGCTCCAGCACAACCCAGCACCGATTTGATGTTTCGCAGACCAAAGTCGTAGTGATGCTGTTTGGACCTTGCGAGCTGACAATTCCATCTGCACTGGCATAATTTGCCCAGCTTAGAACTTTGCTCTTGCACATGAATTTGTTAGGCGAGCACTCCTAATTTACACAGCACTGTCTTATCTCCTTCTTGATTCAAAACATCTAAGGCAACCACATCTGCTGCAACATCATCTGATACAGGGTGAACTTTTTCTTTGCCAACATCTTGAAGTCCTTGAAGCCTTTCGCAAGAGCCAGCCAGGCACAAATGCACATGGCTGGTTAGCTTCTGCTTCATCTCCATGTTAATATCATTTTCATAGTGGTCAACTCACTTTGTCACGAACTTGAAAACTACAACAGAAAAACTTGTCGTATAAACAACAACTGAGCCCAGCAAACCGACGCAAGCCTTCCGAGACAAGCATGATTTCCTTGGCTAAAAGAATCGCACTCTTCAATCGTTCGCAGCTGTGTAGACCGTTTGAGTCATGGCGTGGCAATTATCCAAACCTTTCGGATCTTTGAGATCTAAAGCCAAGTGTCCATGATCATTGCCAAATCTGGGACCATCATTGCCACTGGTCGGAAAAGTGCTTTCAGGTTGTCAGGAAGTTCAGAACGGCCGGCATAGCCAGGGTTCATGGTGATGAAAACCTCAGGTGTCCAGTCTTCAGATTTCTATGTATCATATCTTTTTATGGGACTCGACATCATTCTACGGTCCTACCCCCCCTCAAAGTTAATGCCATCCCACCCACCTGTGGCAAATATCATATGAGCATATGAAATGCGTGTAATACATATATTTATACTTAAGTACATTCGACTGTATCCACACAATAAAATGACCATCGCCCGCCTGCCTGGCTTTGACTCAAAATTCAACCCACCTCCTTCGACAAAGCCCTCCGCTCTCCTACCACGTTTCCAGCTGCAGCCCTTGTTGGCTTGGCTTCTTCCAAGCAACAGCACAAGTCCTCTTCAAGCTAATGAGGATGTCCTGCAGCACATGAAGAATCTATATTTAATTGAAGATCCGGGGCCACTTATTCGTTTGTGTGAATCTCTGCACGGCAAGGTGCAGTCCTCGAAAAGGAACTTCTCCTTTTCTTCCTTCAATGCAGCCTGAATCGTCATGATCTGCACTGCCACCACGGACCTGTTAGGCAATGTACTCTGCTGACATGCTGCTTGAACATAATGACACCCTTTCATACCCTTTCTAGATCCTGTGTAACTCACTTGTTCTAGTGGCACATCAATACAATAAAATCATTCTCCAGCCGGTCCCACTTTGAAGCATGTCTGTTGATCAGCAACGCTACGTTCCACTTTGGGCGGTTTTGCGCCAAGGTGCAATACAGAAACATCGATACGATTGAACTCATCGAAGCAGCCCCAGCAGCCACACCTCAAGAGCAAAACGCATCCAGTTCGAATCAATTCCAGTGGAAAAGTTTCGTGCACATTCAGGACTATTACAAGTCATTTTAAACACTTGATGCCGTTGCCTTGCCATCTCACCTCTCGTCACATCTCACTTAGTCCAAGGTGCTGGGCCAAACCCGAAAACATACGACCCAATGATTTGTAGTCAAGGCCATCAGAACAGTTGAAGACAATCACATACCTTGCGAGTAGTAGCTCGATGAAAACGCAGTCGTGAGAAAAAATGCCAGGGGCTGACATTATCACTCCATTGCACTCTGTATGAAACATTATGAAACTATCAAGCCAATCAAATGATTGAATGGCCTATCTCTGCAACAGACACACGTGTTTTTTCCTCTCCGTTTTCGCTGCATACATAACACAAACAAAATAAAACAAATACAAAACAAAGATCCACACTGTACACAACTGTGTCCAAGTTGCATAGCCATGCCTTTGCCCAAGTCCTTCACCTTTGCTCGAATGATACATTTAAGCCATCATGTGTGAGAGATGAGGTCCCTCCACAACCGGTGGGATGTGCTTGGGACTTTAAGGAAGGTCTGCACCAGAATCATCTAAAATTGCCCTAAATTTTCCTGAATCGGATCGTATGATGAGGCCCAACTGTCACTGCGAGGAGATGTTCTTCTCCGGGGATTGCTGGCCACTTTGCCGAGTGACTGACTCGGTCTTGCCTGTGCCTGCTGGTCCAGCTGGAGCACCACCACGCTTCAAGTGCATGGCCTTTGCGCTTAGAAATTCTCTTCGCAACTGAAATAATATAAATAATATGACTCGACCAACTAGCAGACACATAGCATCTGTTTAAGGACTAAGACACTTGTTGCAAAAACATATCAAAAAGCCAAACAGAGCAACGACGTTTTCTCTTGAACATCACGACATTTCTTGACGCAAGCAGGTTGCGGTGGTGAGCGTCATGTAGCATCGATCTGTCATGGGGGTGACCACTAGACGACCGTTGTTGCCCTGGTACTCATAGCCTGCCAGTCCACTAAGAGGCCGAACTTTTTGAGACATGACTGTTAAAAAATAGCAAAATCTTGCAAACACCTGCCAACAGCATTGTTACGCCCCATTTGTTCTACTTTTGACAACTCATTTCACCAACCTCCAAGTCACATGGATTCATTTTGCATGGCGTACAATTTCACTCTTCAACTAGGGGACCATAAGGTGCAGTGGTGTTGGTCTGCAGGACAACGCAAGTCTGCACTGGGGGTTGTCCACCGGCAGCCTCCTGGTGTCACATCGGAATGACACTTAATCTTCCAAGTGTAACGGCATCACCCCGTCTAAAAATTGAAGTCACCAACAAAGGTATCCCTTAAAATCCCAAACTTGTTTTATCATCTGTCATCTGAAGATATCTAAAATCTAAGGATATCCAAAGTACAAATGAATCAAGATATGCCGTAAATGAACAGTATGCTTTCTGCAAAATCAAACTTGCTAATCAACAAACTCAGCTCCTCCTGGCTCTCTCGCAGTTCAAAGCGCAACTGTGAGGTCCAATTGAAGTTGCTGGGCGACTCTGTTTTGAGGTTCTCAGTGGAAATTTCAGTGGACTAATGGGCAGAAGCGCAATTTAGACACCACGCAGGGTTGAAGTTCTATCATGGATGATCTTTGGTACAAGGTCATATGGTCGAAGTTCATCTGTTTGCTGCCAAAGGGACAATCATGCGGTCCTGCACATCTCGAGCATGCACCTCGATGGTGATCAATGCCACGAGCTTGTTGCGTTCGATCCTGGGATGCTCAAGGTGGCCGGCTGCTACGCAAGAGAAACTTCCGTACAGTGCCTGCTGGCATGTACTTGGAACCGATGTGCTGATACATGCTAGCCCAAAGTGCCCAAATGCACTACCCACATTGCTAAGAAAAATCTCAAAGGACTACTTGAGCACCGTACTTGGTCAATGGCTTTCGGATCATTTCGCACAGCTTGCTGATGTACTTGCTCTGCGTTCGTTTCAGCATCCTGCAGACTTCGCAGTTCAAGCAAATGTAGAAAGGTGGACTGAGCCCACACGACCTTTGGGTCTCGTTCAAATTGAAACCTGCACATTTATCCACATCTGTTTCGATCTTATTTGTTTGTTTTTACGATTTGTGGAGCATCTCTCTACACATTATATCATAAAATCTTATGTGGTCTAGCAGAAGCGTGGAACGGCACACTCACAAACGGCCTGAGAGCGTTCTTCTGACCTTTCTCCACTTTGGCAAGTGCAGCCGCGCAATCTGTGGTCCAGGCAATCTGCCCAGAAGTAATCCTCATTGCATTTAGATTCAGATCAAGGAATGCTTTCAAGCCCACGGCTCCAATCGAGTTTGGACCAACGCCTTGTGATAGGCAACTTACCACAATTGCACTTGCGCGCACAAAGAGAAGAGGAAAAATCCATCACATGATCTCCATCTGACATTGTGCAGCCAAGCTGCAAAAGTTGGCCAAGAAATTCTTTCACCCATTTCTCCTTCTTCATGGCCTCACGCTTGAAGTCGTCTCGCTACTATTTGCCAAATTGAAGCACCATGTAAAGTCATTGTGAACGGGAAATCCCTCTATGATGAGAACCTTCACTGCCTTGGCTTGTCAATATTATGTTCTCAATCACCAACAAATGCAAATGCATCAGTTGCTCAAGTTCATGTGCGGGTTTGTGGGATAGCTGGCCTTCGGGTTGATGTTCATGTTGTGGCACTTGACAAGGTGCGCCTGCAAAAAAACATGGACATCTCATGAAATCCCTGCATTCCGAACATGCTGGAAGGTTTTGGATGGTTTTGGTCCGGCTTGGCAACGTTTCGCCTTCAAAGATTCGAACATTCTTCGCTCCACCAAGCCCAACCACACCTTCAAAGCTGAGCAGTTTGGGACCCGAAAATATCCAACAGCGCAAAACAAAATGCAAAGAAAATCAAGCTCACATTGAATAAAATTGAATAAAATTGAACTAGTCACCAGTCAATCCTTTCGTGTCTACACAAACTTGATCAATATTTGCTGATGATTTCTCTTGCAGCCTGCTGCTTCCATACACACTTTACGGTTTTCATTCCCTGTGTCACTAGTTTGCAGCCCTCAGGTCAAACAGCACACTGCACACCTCTACAGGTCCTTCCAGCTTCACAGGTGACACCATCTTCTCCCTCTCTCCGTCTGGAGCATTGAGACCCACTGCCTGTCATGACTGACAAGCTCCTTCCTTGCATATGTTCGGAACATGTCGTCCATTCTGCATATGGCAGTCTGATCACTGCTACTAGTCACTTAGTCACTTTTATTGTGTAAGCCTCCCATCTGCGGTTCTGCGCTGGAGGCTGCAACTCCAATGATTTGACACCTCGTCGGATCAGGAAGAGCGAACAAGCAAAAGAATCGGTACAGGTAAACATCACCGATACGCTCTGCACTGATCACACGAACAAAACACATTGAATGGCATTGTCATGCAATGCTCATCTTTAAGAAGTTGCCTTCAAAACACTTCTTGATGTGCTTCTGGACCTGCTCTGGATCGCGAGCCTGTGCTGAGAGAATGATACTTCGAAGCGCAAAAGAACTCATAAGCCATTATCGGTCCCATTACTGAAATCTGTGCTCCAGATTGTATATCAGCGGGTGAGAAGCCATTGATCTGACACCAGTTCGGAACCATTTCAATAGCAAGTTGCAGAGTTGCAACATGCAAGCTGCTAGCAAAATTCTATATTTTCGTGTATATATATTATCAAAGGAAGTTTGGATGAGAAACTTCCGAGTTACGAACTTTTAAAAATGCTGAAAATTCAGTAAAGTAACAGATCAGTCAAGTAACAGATCAGTCAAGTAAAAGATCAGTCAAGTAAAAGATCAGTCAAGTAACAGATCAGTCAAGTAGCAGATCAGTCAAGTAACAGATCAGTCAAGTAACAGATCAGTCAAGTAACAGATCAGTCAAGTAACAGATCAGTAAAGTAACAGATCCGTGAAGTAACAGTTCAGTTAAGTAAAAGATCCGTCAAGTAAAAGATCAGTCAAATAACAGATCAGTCAAGTAACAGATCAGTCAAGCAACAGATNGTACTCGCGTAGTACTTTGTAGTACAGAGTAGTACTGGAGTAGGACGTTGTAGTACTTTGTAGTACAGAGTAGTACTGGCGTAGTACTTTGTAGTACAGAGTAGTACTGGAGTAGAACTTTGTAGTACAGAGTAGTACTGGCGTAGTACTTTGTAGTACAGAGTAGTACTCGCGTAGTACTTTGTAGTACAGAGTAGTACTGGACTAGTACTTTGTTGTACAGAGTAGTACTGGAGTAGGACGTTGTAGTACTTTGTAGTACAGAGTAGTACTGGCGTAGTACTTCGTAGTACAGAGTAGTACGTTGTAGTACTGGGTAGTACAGAGTGGTACTGGCGTAGTACTGTGTAGTACAGAGTAGTACTTTGTAGTAGAGAGTAGTACCGGAGTAGTACCACAAATCAATACAAATCACCTCACAACTAGCCACATCACTTGAAAGCAAGTCAAATCACAAACACATCACCCCAAAGCGCATGACATCACAGCCATGCAACGGCAAAAGCTTCGTTCAAACCGAAAAAAACAGTTTGGACATCGCAATGGTCGGTCATCTTGCGCACATTCTATAGGCAAATTCTTTCTTTGCTATATAGTTCTTTTTTCTTTTGAAACTTCCGCCACCGGCTCGCCCGGGAACTACTTGTATACATGAAAAGCAACTAAATTTGTAGAAGTTGATTGGATCAGGGCTCAGAAGTTGTGTACCAAAAAGGGCCACACTCTTTGTCATGTTGTATTCCAACATCCATTTTTGGTATGAATTGAGATGCTTTGAGTCATAGTATATCTAATCACGGCCATGGCCAATGATGGCCCCATGTCTTCGACCAAACTTTAGCTCTAGTGCCCCCTGCCTGGCCCAGAATCTCAAGAAGATCGTCATTGGAGATGAAGTAGAAGCGAGGGAAGAATTGACCTAGATTTGTTTTCTGACTTTCTGGCACTGCATCAATACATAGCGATGATTTCAATAATAGCTGTTTAGTGAGGCCAGTGCACAATGAATTTAGATGGTCCAATTATTTACAGGACTACCCTGACTACACGCATTACGACCACAATCATTCATGCCAGATTCATGCTGGGATTGCATTACTAAATGAGCAGCACTGGACAAATAGAAGGAAGATTCAAGAAGACACGTAAGGCCGTCACGCTTCTTCTCCAAATAATCATTCAACTTCTTCTGAATGTTCTCCTCAGCTGTTTGACTGCTTTAGCATGCAGCCCAAGTATTACCGCGTATTTGTCAGGAGCAAAAGGAACCTGCAATATTATATAATTGAGTGCAAATCCATGTGCAGTAGTTTTGCAAGAAACAAAAGTACTTTGTAGTGGAGTGAACGTGCAAGATTTGCATAGGCATGAATATAAGCATGACGTTTCTAGAAATGGCAAGGGATACAAACGAGCTGAAGTATGTTGGACTCAATTCCATTCGTTTTCCATCGATTCATAGGTCTGCCAGATTAGCAATTGGCCTCCATTAAAGTTCTCACATCCATGGCTCCAAAGAAGCTTCGAAGGACTGCAAGTTCCTCAACAATTACAGAAGGCACGGATTTGAGAAGATTTCTGGAATTCCAGGGAACAAAAGACAGCAAGCAGCAAGCACTTGGAAAGATTTCCAATTGTGAATGCCGAGAGTCTCAAGCATCTTCGGCTGGGTGCAGGCTTTGGTTGCCAGGGGCTCTTGGTAAACTTTCCTTGTTTTGCTTCACGACTGGTAGACAGCTAGTCATTGGATGCAATAGCACTGACTATGCCCTTTGAATTACCATTGAATCCAACAACAACCCTGGCCTCATCATGTTGATGAAGCCTTCGTTCACGTCATCGAACATGATTGATTCATCTGGTAGGTGGGGGCGAATATCTTCTGAACCACGGAAAACGTTCTCCAAGTACCTTGGACACTGTGTTCATTATGGGTGGATTTATCTGCCACACTTGGGTTGCAATGATACAGCATTCTCAACTTGATTCTACTTACATACACTTTGAGTATATACTTCCAACAAGCTTCCGCATGGTTTTTGAGTGATGACCCTTTTTCAGAATTTGCAACATCTGGAAAAACACGTAGCACGAGTCATTTACTTGGGAGAATTTGTTTGAGAGGTGTACTTGATTCTTGATGGTGTTTTTTTTCGTCAATGACACAGCCAAGATGCATCCAGGACTTCTGCACTGATTGGATTGACTCTGTGACTTCTGAGATGTGAGCCAAGGTTTTCTCCCAATATTCCACCTGCCAATCATTTAAGAACAGATTCAGGTGGCTTTTGAGGCCTGTCAAAACCCATTCTTCATCCAAAGTTCATGAAATCTGACAATAATATCTCGCCTTGGGAGCGAATGGTAGGTAGAAAGGCGAACCTCAGTACAGTCAGTGCTTGAGAATCATGATCAATTAAAACAATTGGAACACACATTCTGTCCCCTTGACAGCCTTTTTCTTGCAAAGGCTTCTTCAGATGAACTGTCAAATTCGAGGTTCTCGCTCTTGTAGGAGGAAAGCGCTTGGATATTCTCATCCAATGCCTTGGTCAATTACGCAGTTTACTCTCTAATCCTCAAGGAAACTGATGTCTGCAACAGGTTGCCTGGTAAAGCTCCTCAGTGCTTCGCACTTTGAACCTTGATGTCAAATGTGTCAAGTTGAAGCAACCAACAAAAACAAATAGAAACACTAAGATCTCCGATGGATCTTTTATTTCTCACCGCAAAACAAACAAGTCCTTAGGTTCCAACGCGTCACCCTTGTGCTCCACTACATCAATGGTCATGGTCGACCAAATCCTGATGCCATCGTGCAAGATTGGACTGGAAAAATGAGCATATCCATTGCCAATTATGTAATGATTTGAATGAACACCAGAAATAGCGTTTTCATGACTTCATGCTTTTTTTCCGGCTACAGTGAACCACAACCCACCGAAGCCTGGCAATGTCTTCCAGGCCGTTCTCAATCTTTGCCTCTTTCTTGGCATCATCGCAAAGGCGGGCAATGAGATCGGCCTTGGTACAGAAGAACGTCACCGAAAATAATGAAGGATGCCACGCGACAAACCTTTCCGGAAGGAAAGTATCCTAATCCTATGAAAACGTGCCAATATCAGCAGAAGTGGCATGGTTGATAAGGCCCAAATCCATGACACGCTGCAGCGTGAAACTAGCGTCCTTTGGATTGAACTGCTCCTGCGATGCAGTCCAAACACCAAGCAAAGTCATAAAGCAATTTCCATGAACAAATCTCGTTCACTTTAAGGATCTTTAAGGAATGCGTCTGCACTGACTTGATCAACCAATGATTGCTGATAGTTCATCCACTTCAATCAACTTCACATGGAGAACAAAGAAAAGCATCATCAAATGGATGTCACAGGCCACCGGCCACAGTTTACAGTAAGTATATAAATTCGTACAGGATGTATAATAAGCGCGTTATTCACATTGTATGCTAAACATTATACTATACATATACAGAGAACAGTCTATATACATTCATAAAACTATATACCACACACTCATACATACATGTTTCATTGTGTTTCATGAACAATCTACTAGAGCCAAATGCATTTGCTTCATCTTTGGCTGTTCATCAGTCCAAAGTCTTACAGTGCATGTCATCTCAAGTCCATTCTTTTTTGCTGCATCGAGCCTTGACTTCCTTCACAATTGCTTCAATATGACGCTCCCGCATCGCATCTGCACGAAGGTAGGTGATGAGTGGCATCCTGGATGCTGCATTGGCGTTTTGTTTTGAAAAGGTTGTTGAACACTTGAACACCATAGAACACCTTGTTGTTTGCTTTGAAGGGATACCTTCAAACCAAACCATGCAAGCCAAATCAAGCCAAAAACTTCCACCGAAAGAAAAGCCAAGCATCATGTTGCGGAATGTTTCTAAATCAGACTTGAGGTCTTGATAGACTTGCCAGTTCTGCACATTCTTGTCCTTCCCGATGACCTGCAGGGCACTGTCACAGGGCAGCATAATTTGGTACGTATAATTAACTTGCATACAACTGCGCACTCCAGGATGTTTCCTGCAAATGTGTCTTCCAATCATGCACAACAGCTGTGGTTCAGGAACGTGTCATCATAGCTAGACTGAATCTACTGCTAGGGCGGTATCCAACTTCCTTTGCCTTGCGTAATTTGCCCAAGAATTGCATGGCCAGCTCATCCATATCATCTGTGTTCCTGAGGCAGTCTCTGGAAAGTTGTCGGGCAGGTTCTGGGCAGGGTTCCGGAAACTTTTCCGTGGAAATTCCGATAAAGCTTCTGCCTCATCCAAACCTTTTTTTCCGGCCAAGGTTTCAACAACTACTGAACAACTTCGAGAAAAACATGAAAAACACTAGCCAAGTTTCAACGACTGGAAGCTTCCAGTTCGTAGCCTGTCCCATTCTTTGTTCCAACCATCTCTGATTTCCCAAACCATTGTCAGCTTCTCAATCTCTTGCTCCACCCATTCCAGCTCTTTGTAGTTGGCTGGCTCAATACCAAAGAGTTCCTGCTTTGGTCGGAACTCCGCTTCCAACTTCCTCTTCGCTTCGATCTGATTGCGGTAGGTCTGAAGCATCTGAAATGCAGTCTCCGGAGTCAAGTTGTCGCTCTTGTATGGGGCATGACGCCCGAAGTCCTGAGATGATGTTTGAACTTGTTGGTTTCAATGAACATCTTCCTAACAACCCTAAATGCTGGACATAATACCTATACCTCTCCAAAAAGAATGATGGATCTGAACTAGGAAGGGGTAACAATCACAACAGCAAAGCCAAGAAACGGTCTTGACATCCCGAATGCTCTGACCAAAGTTTCCAAGGTCTTGTTCCAAGCCAGCCTTCATCTGTTTCTTTGATTTGCCTCGCTGAAGTTTTGACCATCTTTGACTGGCTGATTGTATCGTTCAGATTCTAAATGGATCTGAACAAGATCCATTTGCAATATGACAACATGACAACATCTAAAACATCATCTGGTTAAGAAAGGTTCGATACTGTTCAATCTGGTTTGCTTGCTCTTACATCAAGTACCCCATAGCATACTAAGGCTTACTTTTTCTCCAGAATCGTGACGTCTTGGCAATAGCGACTGGACTTCAGTGCACTCATCAACGACCAACACACGGAATGATGAAGGTGAACTTATCATAAATTATCAATGAAGTTTCATTCATGCAAAATCTTTCCAAGTTACTGATACGTATCTCCGCTTCCACCAAAGTCTCGCGGAAGGTCTCCATCTGAGGTCGCATCTGGGCCTTGCGCTGAAGCTCTTCATCAGATGGCACCACCTGCAGAAGCCATCATCAAATCAAGAGAAACAAACAACAGCCAAAAACTGATTTTTGGGCAAGTGCATGATTTTTTTTTTACAAATCTTACCAATTGCTCAGTTGAAGTTATGCCGCAATGCCTCAAACTCCTGGAGCTTGGCATATTTGTCTTCAATAGGTTTGATTTTGTTTTCCATCTCTTCATCATCCTTTCGGCACTGCTCCAGTAAGGCTATTCTTGCTTTCAGCGCATCCATATCCTTGATTTCTGAATGGAAGGTCTTCGTATTGGTGTCAAAGTACTCAAGGAGTCGGTTCCTGAGCTTTTTCAGCAAGGGACAAAAGGATACAAAAGGACCATCAAATAAACACGGATATCAGAAAGATGCATCAGGGTACCTTTCACAAACCATCCACAACCAAGTTTTTCTGAGGCTCATTTCGGTTCGAGCATTCTCATTGAGGAGATCTGTCAGCTTCTTCTGCCATTTCTGACAGTGATCCACCAAGGCATTCTTGAGTGGTTGGAAATCAGTCTCAATGAAGTCAATCACCACCTCAGAGGCATGACTGCTGCAAGTGCTCTGGTGCCGACCAGCAGGTTGTGGAAATTCTATTGAATTTTCAACTGCGTCATTGTCAGTAAATGAGAAAACAATGTGAGCATCTCACATCATCCGACTCACAACATTTCTGAGAATTCAGCCATTGAGCTTATCACGCGGAAGCACAACTCAAACGAAAGCTTTCAAAACTCATGTCTACAAGTCTGCAATACCAAAGCACCTTGGGGTCTTCCTGCACAATATCGGACTGCACATCTTTATAACGCTGGATGTCTTGGCCCACAATCGTCAAAGATCGCTCTGTCTTCCTGAGTGCTCCAATGCTGCAGAACCCAAACAACTTTCGATCAAACAGCAAAACTAAAGTGGGAGGCCAAACGTCACATTCATACCTCTGGGGACTAGCAGTAGATAGCAGAAGCATATCTCTTAGGCAAATGGCTTGTAGCGTCTGATGAAGGTGTCCTTGTCTTGGGAGACAATCGGCTGGTAGGAGCTGTTCCTGAGGAATGTGATATCTGGATGCGAGGGAAGCCAATCTCAATTGATTGTTGTTTGAGTTTGAAAACGGTTGAACTTGCCTCTCTGGGGAGATCAATTGCCCTGTGTTCTTTGCTTCACTACTTCCTTTGCGCTGAGCATCCAAAACTTCATGCGCTCTCCCAACTTCATGGAACAGTGGTTGAATCCACGCAGCACCTCTTTGACGTACTTGATACAGCAGTCCTTGAGAGTGTCATAGATTCAAAGAACATCAAAGAATACGGCCTTTCGCAGGAATTGATGGAAGTAAGACAAGATGTCTGCAAAACATGTAAACCAACAAGAAAACAACAAACCTGCTCAACGGTGTCGAAGGCAGTCTGGTACAAGTTTGAAACATTGGATAGCAGCAACGACATAAATCTATTGCGGTCTTCTATTTCATGGTGACTTGTAGGTCTCACAGTCAATCCCAGTCCTCATCCTTGGATATCTCCTACGTATTCAGCCAAAGGCAGGGTTTCGTTTTTTTGTTTTTGCGATTTCACTTCATTGCTACAGCATGTACAATGTCTACAATCGCACATCAAACTGCCATATGTTGTTGCCTCGAAGAAGCCCTTTTTCTTTTTGGGTGGGTCACCTTGGCTGTGTGCGTTAAGATGATGTGACATGATTTGCGCGAACCAAAGAAAAATTAAACACAATCCCATCTGCGAAAGAGTTCTCAACGAGGCACCTGGTGGTGGGATGGCATTTGCTCCAGCCAAATCACCAGCTTCTTCAAGTTGTTCCTTCTTCTTCCTCAAACTTCAACGACAACATCTAGACTTTTACTGCAATCATTTCCTTTTGGAGGGTCTCTTCCAAAACAATGAGAAGAGATTCGTCCCAATCCACATTGACCTGTATATAGTCTTATAATATTCCTACTGAGCCATTCTGCCTGCATGCCCTCACAAGTCAAGGAGCCTGTCTCGCTCTGTCTTGACAGCATAGAGGTGCTCTGCTAATCTGCATCACACCAAACGTGGGCTTTTGTCTTTGGTTCAGAGGGATTTTGACTTTCTGTGCTAGTAAGTACTGTACTGCCGCTCTGCCAAATTTCGTGAGCAAAGTATCAAGTTTCAATTCAAAAAAAACATCCCTTCAAGTAGGTCTGCTTCCAGCCTTGGCACCACAGATAGGGTCATTGTCATATCACCTGGCGAATGTCTGCAAGGATGGAATGATTATATCATAGGCATCGGAATTTGCCTCACTCTTTGTATGTTGAGGCATTCACTTCCACCAGAG
This sequence comes from Breviolum minutum Mf 1.05b.01, assembly GCA_000507305.1. Classification (NCBI taxonomy): domain Eukaryota; class Dinophyceae; order Suessiales; family Symbiodiniaceae; genus Breviolum; species Breviolum minutum. The sequence goes on along the minus strand of DF239907.1, from coordinate 57,927 downwards.
GTGTATGCTTCTGGGGGGTATCTTGGTGCTGGGGAAAAGCCCACCCCTATTCCCAGGCCATCACAGGCCCACTAGCCACAACTCACAACTTGTTTGGATCGATCGTCAAAGCAAGTGCCAAAAAGAATCAAAAAGAGATGGTTGTCTTCTCTGTTAGTGTGGATTCAATACCAAACAAAAACCAAGCGGAAATGCATGGAACTGCACTGTCATCATTGCATATCATTGCCCAACGCTTACTTTGGAGGATTCTTGCGCAAGCTTGCAGGCAAGACGGCAAATCATCTGCAATAAGTCTTTGAGCTGCGACATTGGTGGCTTGAAGTCCATCTTCACATCCTTATGGTGCGTGTCGTTGGAGGATCTGTGTGCATTACCGAAACCCACCAAGCGCAAGGGGTACGAGTACGTAGGAGCAAGGCCATGCATAGCTTCGCTGCCAATCAGCTTTCTCCCTATTCTGAACTCCGCTCCCAGGCGAATGAGATTGGCTTGAGTTTGAAAATGATATACGACATCCGTTGCCTCTTCTGCTAGCTGCCGTGCCACCAGTCTGAAATCATGATTAATGAAAAATCACCGTGTGTCCAGCGATTCAGGTGCGAGTATTCATCTATGAATATCTAATTATTCATAACTACATCATAACTACTGTGTACTACAAGTACAGTCAGTATTTGATAGTGTTTGACTCTATCGGGTGTAAACCATGGCACATCACAACCTGGTAATCTCTGGTGGTTGCAAGCGGAATATGAATGAGTGTTGCCTGCTAGAGGTCAAAGTCACTGCATCTTATGACCCATCTTCTACAACTTTCCACATAACCTTGATGGCCCAAAGCCTTCATGTGCCAATAGACCGCACTTGAGGTGTTGTCAAAAAAACCTTGAATCGTGGTCCTCCAATGCACGTCTGCTGAACCCCTTCTACGCAACCTTCATGCCAAGACTCATCTAAAACAGCTTGAATCTTAAAGAGTGGAGATGGCTCTGTCTTGGTGTCACCTGAGATCTAGCCAAATTGGATCTGCATCGAACCCACATCTGTACATAAGACTGAACTGGCAAAGGACAATTCATGCTCCATAAAGCTCTGATGACGAGCTGCCATTCAAGGCTTTGCATAGATCTTGCAAGCTTGTCTTAACGGCCTGGAAGTAAAACTGCAAATGAATGCGCTGCTTGTGATGCCACTTTACTTCACCGCTCCCTTAAAAAATCATCTAGATACGCAAATAGGCAGACATACTACAAGTAGCTGTGTCCTTTTGCTCGATCCCAAAAGACAGGATAAGAACAAACTTGCAGAACAGCGTGGTCCAAATATGTCCAAATGACCTTTATCAACCTCTGTGTTTCTCAGTGTGATTCCAGGGTATTCCGAGCGCCTTCCTCAATGCTTCCTTGATGAGTTTGTCCATCTGCAGCCAGAGCGCAAGTTTCCACCGGCTGATCGTGACTTCTACGTTTCAGAAAAACATGACATCAACACCTTGTCCAAAGTGTGCATGTTCAAGTGTGCAACTGCCTCTGTTTCATACATGAAACTGACTCTGAGAGCATGTCTGCTGGAAGATACAAGCAAACCCCATCTCAAAGTCTTAAGTCTCATCTCTTCGATTCTCGCAATCCTCATCGCCGCATTGAATGACATTCCTTCCCCAACATCTTTCGCCCTCCTTGTCCACATAGCTCTTCCATTCTCGTTGGATGTCGGGAGGATGCGTTTCGAAAAAGCTGTAGGAGGCCAGCATCAGCTCGGTCATTTTGTGCAGCGACTGAACACGGAGATGTTGGCAAACATTGTAATTGTCAACCACAGGGTGGATCAAGTGAAAAGTTCAGACTGCATTCTGACTTATCAGAGCGAAGTTTTAGTGATAACCTGCCGTACATGAATTCTGAAACCCTTGCCACTTAGATATCTTATGTTACCAAGTAGATGAACTTAGAACAAGCAGGCTCAAAGTATCAAACATAAACTGCCAGGAATCCAATCCTTTTCCATCTGGTTTGAACATCTTTTTGCATGTTGCTTGCATCGGACCTTGTTGAACTCGGCCTTTACCTCTTCCCGCCTTCGCTCCTGTAGCAGGCACTTATATCCAAACACACGGACTCACAGAAGCATTCGTTGAAAACAGGAATCAAAGCACCTGCACATCCCGGAACTCATCATCGCGGTGCACAGTCTTCTTCTCGATCTTGATCATGTGCAGCTCTGACAGCTTCTTGCAAACCTCGTGAGCGAGCTAGCACGAAGGGATGGACATTCAACTTAGGATTGGAACAATTGCATGACACTTTTTCGTGGCCGCTACATGCCAAGCGTTTCTCACTGTTGATTTGTTCTCGTGTGTTTTTCCACTGAGACGGGCTCAAGGTTGAAAGATGTTAAAAGTATGCTCTGACATGCTTCCAGGATTTGCTCATCTAACTTGAAGCAAGCTGCTCCATTGATCTCCATGTTGTGCCTCTTGAACTGCCTCACCCACTCATAGACTTTGGCACACTCCTTAGCAAAATGGGCCGAGGGGAATTGGGAGTCTGCCTGTGTTTTGCGAAAAAAATAACAGTTGACAAAAGGTGCAATGACATGATAAGGAGTTGCGATACAGAGGAGACAAAGTGCATCACTGCAATTTGCAAGAGCCCTAGCAAATTTACTGCCCGAAAGCGCCCGGTGCACCAAGGGTCTTTGCAGCTGTCTCGAACAAAGAACTCCTTGATACCATCTGAAGTCCAGTTAAACCTTGCAGCGTTGGGGCTTCTGCAATCAAAGAAACTGGCTGCCTCTTTGTAATCTTCTGAAACTAAGTATTGATAGAACGATAAACCAAATAACATGTAATACGTATATGCAGGATGCACATACATACGTACGTATGTGAGAATATACGAAAATATACACGTCCATATCATAGAGTATCATATCCCTGTGGATGCCTTTGTATGGCCTTTGTACAGACACAGTTGGAACTGTAGCAGCTTGGTGGCTTGGTCAGGCCAGGTCCGATCTTTCGGTCCAGGGTGCGGATGAGATGGTTGAATAGGCGCCTGGGTTTGTAGGAGAAGTGTGCAAGAAACATCAAGAAACGACCACGCTACTTGGAACCTTTCCTTCCGACAGAGAACTAGATTTGCGGTGGAACAATACCATGCAATGTATGATGAATGTTATGTTGTCGAATTTAGTACTCAGGGATGCAACACCTTCATTGAAGGCTTCTCTATCTATTGATCTATTAGATGTACACTCACTATGCTACGCAAACCTGGAAAGGAAAACCGTCGAATGAAATGCCATAGTAGCTCCAATTTCTGAGTCAAAAATTTGTCACCAACTCCCCATGCCCGAAGACTCATATCCACTTACTGTACTCATTCAAGATGCCGTTCCTCAGGTTGCAACGAGGACCTTAGCATCTGATCAGCTGGGCTCTTTACTCATAGCAGGATTAAACAAAACAAGCTTGCACTTGCGAATCTTTTAGCAATCATTGCCGGCCTCACAAACACCAGGATCATTTGCATATCAACAACTGCAATCCTTTTGGGGGCATTCATCGCAACTGTCTTGCGTGTCAATGTGAAAACTGGCTTGGCAAGGGTAAGCTCCAAACATGATCTGATTGTAGTCGCGAACCTTGAGTGCCAGCGTTGGTGCGCAGCATCTTGAGTAGCAATGCAAAACAGCACATGCAAAAGAATATTATTTTCTTTCCCCGGGCCGAAGGACCATTGGACAAGAACCGTTTCATGTTTGGACACTTTCAGGACACGAGGTAGTCAAATATTTACAATCAAAACCGCTTTAGTTGCCCCATCTTCCATTAAAGCTTTGCTCACCCCCTGTACCTGCCTGTATGTCTATGCAATGTAGTGCCTAGTGGGTAAGTTTGTCTTTTGTGTGGACGAAGATTTGTTTCTCATTATGCGATTTCGTTAGACAATGGTGTTCTGTCGAGCAACCACCCGCAGTACGTGCTCGCGGAGGACTCGAAGCTTGTCACGTTGCCCAGCCAGCTCATGGGCGGCATAGGGCACTACCTTAGGCTATCAAAAGCTTCTTGTACGAAAAAAAACGCAACATGACGCATAGGTTTCGACACTCTCGAAATTTCACTCATTCATCTCCAAATCTGCGAGCTGCAATGCCACTTCCTTGGATCTTTTCCCAATAGTAGACCTGGCCACATGGTTTCGGTGCTGTTTTTTAGATGGTATGTGGAACGGCCTAGGAATCATGATGAATCACTAGAGACGCTTAGACACCTCCTGGAACATCTTCAAGAGCTCCTTATCGAAGTTGCACTCCAACAAACCTCCTTTGAACTTGCTGCTGATGGTCTCCTGGCATGCCAAAAATCTGTAAAAATCTGCCACAACACAGCTACGACCAAGCCAAGTATCCTCTGGCTTCACCAGCAAGTTCACCTGCATCGCAACGTTGCCATCCATCTAGCTTGTTGACTTGTTGATGCATGCAATGAAACTAGCTATCAGCTATGAATTATACAGTCGATGGCTGAAATCCAGCATCTGTTGATAGGTAGTGGATCCCTGCTGGTTCAGGACTTCAATAGCATCACTGCAAACACATTGTGTGTATTTGGTATCATTTTAGGCTTTGCATGTTTTGATGCAGTTTTTCTGGAACAGAATCCTATCACATGCCTGAAGGCGCTTCGGCAGGTTCTGGTCATCCATGCCTTGCATTCGACTGCATCCAACTCAAGCAAAAGGCTCAGTCAAGAGAGATGCACTTCTCTTGCAAAAATTCCAAAATATTTGTGAACTAACTCGAATCTGACGAGCTGCTTTTGAGCTCTTGCACCCAATCTTGGAATGTGGTGAGCACAAAGGTCTGCCAGGGCATGGCAAATAGATTCACACATACATCAGAAAAAACTAGAAAACATGTATGTACCAAGTAAGCTGGCACTTGTGTTTTCATAATGACATCACAATTACTTACTTAGCTTAAACGTACAAATAATCAAATCAAAATAAAGTGTGGTAGCAAAATAGTTGAACGACTTTTCAACCTTGCCTCCATATTTCCGTGCAAAGTATTGAAAATGTCTCGGCAGCTCTCTTGCTCTCTACCTCGGCCAGTTCAATTTTGTCATCCTGAGAATTATGAAAGCAGAATATGAACAAATGGAGTTAAATGGACCATACATTTCTTGGAAATTTTCCATGCCTTGCACCAAAGGGACCAATTTACAGGGACCAATTTGATCAATGGGCTGCTGAGGCTACTTGGCTCCCGACATGGCTCCAGGTAGCAGAGCTGGTCGAGTTCAGCCTCGTTTCAACAACTTTGGAGGGCCCAAATATTGGTAAAGTTATGTTAAAGTTAAATTAATAAAATTCAACTGCTATATTTGGTATTTTACCATAGTTTGGTATCAATTATTTAGAACTTCAACATAATTGATGTGAGTGGTTCACTTTTTGTGGAACTCCATCTCATCTTCTAGGATCCAGGCCATCTGTTGCTGAATACGCAGCATCAAGCCACGAACTGCCAAGGCCTAGATTCGGCCGTAGCTACGACAAGAGCAGAATCACAACTTGCTGATGCAGTCTCGCCACGGGTCCAGCAAACTGTGGGTGGCCCTGGATGATGGGCAATGACGGCAGTTTCCTGCGCATGATCTGCCCACGCATTGCACAAGTCCAGAATCTCCAACAGGTTCTTGGCTTTATCTAACCAGCTTCAAACTTCAAAGTCTCGTCAGTGCTCATGCAAACACTGCGATGAAGCAACCTTGCAACAAATCCATTTTCCGGAACATGGACTATGAAACCTCGCCTGAACTGATCAAATTCTTTTTTGATGTTGTGGTTCAGCTCAGTGAGGAAAATATTGTACAAGGTCTCTCCCTTCTTCTCCACAAAGGCCTTCACGCCTCAGTTGTGTCAATGTTGATGTGCTACCTGGTACCTACTGCCTGAGGAAAGGACGCTCTCTTTGCGCCAATTGGTAGAAGCTGTCCAGCACTTGACACGCTGTCCTCACTACTGATGAATAATCATGGCCACCGCAAGTTCAAATTCATGTCAACTAGGTCATTGTTGCCTTCCACCAAAAATCAACCCTTGCAGAAGGCTACGAATAGAAGTGACATAGCTTCATTTTCAGCCATCAATACATGACAAGGTGAGGATGATTAATGATCGCGAGCCACTAGCAGCACAGCACTCACTGCAAATACGGCCAAGCATCTGCACAGTTCCCACACCTTCAAAGGCACTATTGATGACCTGAGCAAGATTTTGATCATGTAAAAGAATACCTTAAAGACTACTGTATGTGTATATAAAAATATTATATAAATAAATGGTGCTCAAGGACTTTTTCAACCATCTGCAACACAACAAGCTGGTACTAGCAGCATTGATTCAACTTCAGACCTTTGAAGCTTGGCTCAACAAAACCCAACAAAAACAGTAGTGCAACCACGGAGCATTCATGTACATTACCTGTCATGGAGAAAGTTTGATGCAACATGGTGCAAGAACATCAAAAACCATTCTGATTTTTGCCCATCTGTTCAGCTTGGAGATATGAAGCAGCTGTTTTGGTGTCTTGCCCGCACCTCCAAATCTCGCATCTGATTCTTGAAGGCACCAAAATGGTCCGGCCTTGAATACCAAACATCATTACGAAGTCATGGGTTCCTATGTGACTCACATGTCGTCAACCAAGCTAGGACTTTGGAATCACCACAAATAACTTGGACATCGACCTCACTACCTGAAGCATTTGCATAGTGACTAAATTTGAGGTGAGCTTAGTATTGAACCATTTTGGCGCACGAACATCCAGTATGTCATAGTCAACGTACGGAGGTTGCAGGCGCTGAAGGTTTTTCAAGAAATTCTCCTGCACGCTTGAGCGAACTAACCACCAAACTCACGTAGATTGGTGCAGGGTATAAAAAGAAAATGTACTTGCAATCTAATGTCTAATGTGCCCTGCTGCGGTATCTAGCAAGCAAGAATTGCAGAACAAGAGCAAACCAGCTACGAGTACCCAAAGAAGCCAAGCCAAGCAATTAGAGACCACCAGGCAAGTCAGAATGCAAAATGAGTGAGTCGCCCACAACTTACAATCTTCTAGTCTCGATGTGTCTTTCAGAGATTTCCTCTGGGCAGTCTTTCCTTTTCATTTTCTCAATATACCTTTCTCCATCTTGACGGCTTTCCTCTACCATCTCTTCAGGTGTGTTCAGGTTTCCCTTGGCCGCTTCAACTCACGGCCGAGGTCATTTTACAACACTTTCTCCCGAGGCAAAAAATGGGAAAAGCAGGTAAAACCGACCAAGGCGACACCAATATCATCCAAGAATTCTACAAGGTACTAGTACGAGGAGAACATGGAAAAACAAAAAACAAGGCAATGGAGTTGTAGGATGATCTAAGACCTCTATACTCTATACTTTCTTCCATCTTTTTTCACTCCTCGATCTCGTTGAGGGAGTTGCTAATTTCACCTGCAAGCTCTAAGATTGTTCTGATCTGCACAGCAAAACATCAGCCTTCAGCACAAAGCGAAGTGCCTGCTTTGGTGCCTCCAAAAGCAGGCATGGCTTGGCCGCGGAAACCTAACGGACATGTTGTGGTTGCCACTGGCCTTCAAATGCCTTCCCCAAGATCCCATGATGTCCCATTTGTACTTCTATTGGGCAGCAAAGGAACGGCAAGCAAATTGCTGAAGTCCTTGGCAAACCTCCAAAAGGTCGCAGCAGCGTTGGACGAATGCATCGATCTGCAGAAAAATGCTTCCTTCCTGGAGGGCTGCCGGAAGTTCTCAGTCCTACTTGGACTCGAAAGGCTCTTGAGATTTGAACAGGCCCTGACTTGACCGTGAAGCAAACATGCAGAAAGAATGAAAATAAATCACCCCTCCTATCTTTCAATGGCAAAGAGCTGCAAGGCAAAAAAGTGGCAAGGAATGAATGCTGGTGGCAAACATAATTTGATTTCAACATCCCACACACACTTTGAAGACTCTTTGCTGTCTGAGTTACAGGAAAGGTCCATGGCCGATCAGTATTCTTGGACAGAAGCCTCACTGTCTTCTGATACGCTCGTTTCCACTCACGACCGCAATCGATACATTGTTGCAATTTCACCATGGAGGTCTCCACTTTGCCAGCGAAGATATCCGACAAGTCAATGGTAGCTTGGCCTATGTCTGGCAGGAGGGTCTAGGGCCCATTGACTGCTTTGCTACTCAATCTGCGACATTCTTCCCTTGCATGTCAGTAGCCTTGTGTTTTTCCGCGGGTACAGTGAATGAGGAAACGGGGTGCAGCTACCCAGTTACTTTGAATCATTGTAGAAAGAATATCATCATCTTTAGTTCTCACATACTATGACATTTCACGAATGATCAATCTATTGGTGATAACATTGAATGACAAGGACGTGCGGTCTAGTTGCAGCGCTTGATGATTTCATTGCTCATCTTGCGAAGGAGCCCTGAAATTCGATCCTCCTTCTGGTAGTGCGTGGATATAGACCAAATCATACCTTACCACACAAATCAATGTAAAGCAATATGAAACACATTGAAATGACTTTTGTGATGCTCATCTTTGGAAACAATGCCTTTTGCATACATGGCCGTTGAAGATTCACCCATACTCACCCAAACATTAGATCAAACATCATCAACCATTAGATCTCGAGTCCAACTCTAACAACTGCTGCCGGAACTACGGACGTAATTCAGGAGCTCTGGAAGGATTGCAGGTATCTCTGGTGGTGTTGCTTCTGCCAGTTTTTCGCAAGGCTCTTTCAAAAAGTTCAAGAATCGCAGATTCTCCTGCAGTATCGATAGCACCGGCATGCCTTCCAACCTCTGATTGAAGATCTCACCACTCTGAGAAAATGGCATTCCACTCGGAGTCCTCCCTCAATTGGAATTTGAAATGGGAATGACTAGGAACAGGACTTGATATGACTTGATCATGTCTTGCCTCATGACATGCAAAGGGGGTCTGACTATCTTCTCACTGGACATGGTCCTTGGCTTCAATGGAGCCATTCTTGATATCTTCCTCCAAAGCTCGAAACTTCTTAAGCCAGCCAGACTTTGCGTGCTCCAGAACTGTCAGGATCTCTTGGAGCTTTTTACTCTGCAACTGTTCATGCAAACGCGACAAGTTCCTTGGCAGTTACATCCATGCTCTGCAGTTTCTCTACCAAGAAATTGCCCTCAAATCTCCAAAGTTCAACAATTCTTTCATGAAGTCTTAGCCCTTGAAAGAAAAAAACAACTTCGCAGAACGCAAGAATAACTTTTTGCGGAAAGGTTCTTGTCGCGGGCATTCCAGAACTCGATTTCATCCAACGGGCCATTGTTTTCACCCTCATTGGCTGAGTCCTACGCACAGCACTTTCATACACTCTCTACTTTCATATATGCCGTGAAGGTTTCCACTTTGCCTATGTGGCTCCACTACAGGTATCCTAAAGCTCAAAACTGTGTTGGCTTTGTGTAGCAATGATGCACCACTCTCCCCAGAACATGCTAAAAACTATCTGGGCTTAGGATGTCGTAAGGTGAGTGGTTTTTTCCCACATCCCGAGCAACCGAGAACGTCAAACCTTCATCCATGAAAAGATGCTATGGAATCATCGGGAAGTCCTGTTGAGTGGTTACTTCCTTGATCTGCCTGTGCCAGTGGATCAAAGCAACTTTCAAACCTCAGCATCAAAAGAGCTTCCAAAAACGGTTCCCTTTGCATGCATGGACCACAGGATTCCAAATGATTCAAAGCTTGATGGTATGAAGTTGATGTTGAAGCTACCAAACTGGAACAACTTAGCACATCAAGAGACGTTGCACGATATCTTTGTCCTTTGAGGCGGCTTCAAGGTTCACAAAGTTGTCCTGGACACCACTTTTAATGGGGTCATGCGAAGCAACTATTTTTTGTCCTGACAAAGACTTATACGCTCTTGCATAATTCATCAATACAGTTGCTGTCTATGTATATGCATGTACACACGCAGTACACTGTATACTAATGTTGGTCTGAGACATTTCCGTCATTTGACTATATTATGACTATACATTCCATTTCATATCATTATCAATTACATACATTATATTGTATCATCATATTCCATTATACATTATAGTATATTATAATATATCATATCTATACTCACTTCATCCAACTTCAAGTCACTGGGGTGCCCCAGTTGTATCAACATGTATCAATTCCAGAGGCAACATCAGGCAACATCAGGCAACCTGGTGATTCCCTGTCCTGAGGAATGTATAGAACCGTGCTACCTTTCCCTTGATGAGTCATTGCAGTGACTGTGAGCATGAAGTTCTGGACTTGAGAGGTGAACTCCTACAAGGCATGCGTGCAACCCTTCGAAGCTTGCGCACCAAAAGGTATCAATGAAACAACAAAAACAAACAAACAAAAAACAATAAACTCACAGTGTCATAGTGGCTATTCTGACCTATTCTATCCTGTTCTCAATCTGAAGGGGCTTAGTCTTACTTTCCACAAGCAAAGCAGCTCCTTCCGTACATTATCTGGCCAGCCATGATCAGCCAGCGCTACCTTAATCAGTGCTGGTGCAACAAACGCCCAGCAACAAACACTAATATCCGGCGAATCTACATAAAGAGCGGCATGAAGCGATGCTCTAGTGCGTCAGGGTTGCAGGCACATAGATGTTATTCATCTGGCTGAGAAGTGAATCCAAGAGTGGACCTGTGCATCGACAAATGAAGAGCTTATATAGCAACATGTCCACGACGAGTCCAGCCTTCGCAACCTGAAAAACTCAAAGCTAGAGATATGACAAAAAAATATAGATACGTTACTACACCCTTTAAGGCAAGGCTTTTTGGCAACATGCTCGAAACTTCAAAAATGTTGCAACTGAAACATTCACATCAAAAAGCATGCGCACACCGAGCTAAAAAAACAGATTGAATAAACCCATGGAACAGGTCCATTTCCTGTCTTTTACTCAATTTGTTTCTTTCAATCATGTTTGCATATTCACAGATCTTCGATATCTCACAGCTTGGTAAAACTCATCAAAATTCAGTTCCCAAATCACAAGGGCTCCAAACCTCGAGAGCATCCGAACAGGACTTGTTCATTGAGGTTGGTCGAAGTGATCGGCTGATCATCTTCCCTCTTGAAGAAGTAGCAAAACTCCTTCACTGCTCCTGCCCAGGTGATGGTGGTTTGGCTTTCACAGCGAACTGCTTTTGAAAAATGAACTCTTCGAGTCTCTGGACACAGCATGAATTGAACACATTCAAGAAACAGCGTCACAAAAAATAAGAGGCAGGATATTGTCTGCCGCATTCTGCTGCAACCTGCTGCTCTTGTTGGTTTCTCGTTCCTCACCAGAGCAGAGCTTTTCTATGCTTTCCCGGTCCTGTTCTAATTGGCGCCGGCAAGCGATCTTCTGCGCGGCTCTCTGACGCAGTAGTCCTCATGACAAATTTGAGACTTTCGGTGATCATTGGAAAAATTGGTCTTGGTAGTAGTAAGTAGTAGGTAGTACTTAATAGTACTTACCTTCTAACTTTGATCCTGACTTTGCGAATCTCAGTGACTCAGCCAGTCCTGGAGAGTGTGGCCTGTACGAGGTGCTTCGTGTCTTCTTTCTGCTCGATCCACGCGAACATAGATCTAGCCTCTGGTTCCTCCAACCAGGCTGAGGCCTATGCAACAATTGACGAATTCATCGTAGAGCAGCTGTCAAATCTTGGAAACAGGATGACAGCACTGTTTCAATGCACCAAAAGTTATATACTACCTGCCGAAGGCAACGTCTGTATACGATCGCTTTTGTGCTGTTTCTTGCTTTCCCTAGCCTTGTCTCATCGTTCCTTGTACTGGTACTATTACAGCAAATAATCTTTTATGTGGCTGCTGTGTTAGCACCCTGGAGGCTTCATGATTACCACATGTTGTAGTCAGTCATTTGCACAGTATTTGCTTCAATTTGTGCAATGTGCCTTGGATACCGCTTGGTGAAATGGTTCGGAAGCAGATTCAAGAGAAATACAAAAAACAATCAAATTATAATATATACATCGGAATGCTAGTACGAGATAGTACAAGTACATATTGCGAGATATTGTGAGTACATATCGTTGACTAATATCATCGCGCCTCCATGATTTCGGGCTCGGTGAAATCCGAGCTTTCAAAGCCTTCAAGCTGCGCCAGCCGCAGGGAGAAGTAGGTGCGGACTGCATCCTGGATGACCCAAACAATAGATGCGGCGGTAGATGCACATTGACGTGCCAAGTCTCTCTCCATTTCTGTGGCTTTGACATATCTTAACATATTGTTTAACTGCTTGGTGCTTGAGCAAATGTGACTCCAAAGGACAAACGATGGGAGATGCCCCTTGTGGATTAACATGCAGGGCTCCTGTGAAAGATGCTCCATCGCTCCTCAAAAAACCAACAAAAACACAGGAAGTGAAACCAAGAATGGAGAGCATACAAGCAATGCAAAAGGATGCAAAAGGCATCAAAATCAGGCCCACCCGAGCTGTCCTTCTTTCTCCTTCTCTCGGGGTCTCTCGGTCTCTCTACGTAGGATATGTGTGGGATTTACAACCTTTTTTTTGTGCTTGCTACGCACAACATGCAAATTCACATAGACTTGCTGTGGGCAAACTTGCCTTGAAGTTCAATATCCTTGTGATTTCAGTTGACTTTTGGAAAAGAATAGGTGCATCCGTGGTTCGGTGGTTGAAAGTCAGATTTAAAGAAGCAAAGTGGCCCCTAAACCATGATGCATAAGTACATGGATCTACAGTCAGCTGGAGGCCCAAATTTACAAACGGAAGCGGATGCGCGAAAAGAAACATGAAAGCCATCGAGTCATAGAAAAGCTGAACAACTTCTCCAAGGGTTTGTCACTTAGGAATGCACTTCACCATGTTGCAATCCGCAATGAAATGCAGAACTGGGTGTGACTTCTTCGAGGATGGCCGGATGGCCTGGTTTGTCCTTTGCTTGTACCAAAGGATCTCGACTGTGCTGTCAGTGTTGGATGATCTGACGATCCCTATCATTTCCTTTGGCAAGGCTGGTTTCAAAAACCCAGGCCTGCTGTGCCAAGTTTGGCAAGAAGCTATTGACCCCGCGGCGGAGAATCCACGCCATTGACCTAGCCGAACAGCAATTACTAGGTAATGTACTCCGTTGTCTGACTAGTTTGAGATGTTCACCGTTGTACATCAATATCATCATGTATTATCAGTGTTTTATTGATAATGAGCGCAGTGGTGCAACAGCGATTTTCACTATGAGAACATCCTCGTCCCAAAAGGAATGTAAAAACAAACAAACAAACAAACAAACAAACAAACAAACAAGCAAGCAAGCAAGCAAGCAAGCAAGCAAAAAACAAACAAACAAACAAACAAACAAACAAAACACAACACACACAACACCGCAACAAAGCACAACAGCACAACACAGCAGAGCACAAAACAAACAAGCAAGGCAAAGTAAGGCAAAGCAATGCGATGCAATGCGAGCTGAGCTGAGCCGAAACGTATCCAAGCAACTAACTCCCTTGAGAATCTTGACACGCAAACGCAAAAATGACTCCTGGCACCAATGCAATGAGGCAGCATGAGTTTGCCCACTCTGGAGCACGCAAGTCTTGAAATCATGTGGTGCCACTGTACCGGTCTGCTCCCTACTAACTCCCTGATCAATCTTCCTCGGCTCAACCACATCGGCACCCGCACCAGCATTAGTGGCCAACGAGCCCCGTAAAGAGAGAGAGAGAGAGGGGGGAAGAGAAAAGAGACAGAACAGCCATCAAGACCCTACTGCACCAGAGCCGAAACACGGCCAGAATCTGTGCTCAGTCCACTACCTCCTCAATCAGTCACAATAAGTTGTCTGGCCTCTTTACTGTAGATCTCTTAGGGCTTGTCGCAGGGTGTTATATTGAGTATCTTGGTATTCCTACAGGCAGCTCTTTGAAAGAATAAACGCATGCAATATCAATATAGCAGTTCCTCTTGATGACAGTCTTTTGTTTTAGTTCCAAAACCGAGAAACCACAAACAAACATTGTTTTGGAAACAATGTAAGCCCTACACAAATGTCGTAATCTGGCACTGTACGAGTACCGCATTCAAATTCACTCAGGCATCTCTTTTGCGCCCTTTCGCTTCTCTCCAGCAGCAACTCCCTGCCATGAATGGAAGAGGGGAATAGGCAGGAAGCAACAGACTCATATCCGCCTCCAAGATTTAGTCACATGCGTCATGTGCTTTGGCACTTCTTTAGATCCTATTTTGGCAGCAGGTTGCAGTACTACAAACCTGAGTGACAAAGAATAGCGACACGTGTGCTGACATAAAGGGTTTGCTGCCAGAATGAAGCAAAAATGATTTGGAGTTTGGACCTAGAATAGTGACCTCGTCAAACATTTGTATCCTGCTTTCTTGCAGCTACGAGCTCTCACTTGATGTGCACGTCTCAGAGCTTGGCTTTTCTATGCAAGAGCATAAACAAGAAATGTGGTTGCAAAGTAGCAGAACAATTTAGATCAAAAATCATGTGTTGTGTTCAACTCGGAACGACCGCGCCTTGGAAGCTCGCGAACTCCAGATTCTAAACTGTGGCAGAGCCTCGCCTGTCAGAAATTGCCAACATTCCCGCTTTTTCACCAACAGTTTTTCTTGGTTCCAGGCATGGCAAAGCACAGGAAATTTCGACTGCCAAATGCTGGCCTTCGCTACTTTCAGTGACTTGCGAGCTTCTAGTGCCACCTGACGGAATTGACAGATCATACCAATTGCACAACCGTATCACTTTTTGTAGCATACAAATATACGTAATATTGATATACAAATCATACATATAATCATAATATATCATAATCCAAAGAAATAAAGACTAGTAGCTGCATGTAATAATGTAGCATGTACTATCATGAACTGTAATGATAGTTACAGTATGCAAAATTCACTTCCAGGAAGTGTAGTTCTCACCGGTTAGCCACAGGGAAAGGTTCAACTGACGATCTGAGCAGCTCCATGGAGCGATGGGTGTGAAGATAGCATGGAGATGAGCCAAATACTACCCCAGCCACAAAAGCAGCATTCCAGCACATAGTCGAAGTCATAAAATATTGCAATTGCCACACAAAGCAAGTCTTTTACTAGTCTATGGCTGGCTACGGCAACGTGAAGTGCATGAAATTTGCACAGGTCCAACCCTGAAGTACCACTGTCGCAGGCTGCAAGTCACACAAAAGTGATTATCTCCTGAGCACCCGGAACTTCAGCATGGCTCAGATTAAACACAGAGGGACAAACTAACATAACTAACCAACGCCCCAAAGCGAGACAGGCACCTCAAACTGACCAGAAGACATTTTCGGGTGCAGTGCCTGGTTGTGCTTCTGCTTGAACTTCATCTCTGGACACCTCCCGAGATGCTGTCAAAAGAACGTAGTAATCGTAGTATTGGTTTGGCATGACCACACATGCTCCAGTGCTCCACAAACTCCCGCACAAGCCTTTTCTTGTTTGCATGTAGGAAAGCTGTTTCTTCTACTGAATGCAAATAAAATAATAGTAAAAATATGTATGGATCAATATTGGATCAATATGTATCGATATGTATGGAGTTTTGATCAAATCCCCACCTGAGTCTGGGCTTGAGGTGCATCCCAATCGCTTCCGTCTGAGTGCTCCTCGAGATCGCTTTCAAACACGAGAGGCTCCTGGCACAGAGAACGATACATTTCGAGAAGGAATGTGCAAACACAAACTAAGCTTGCCATCGTTCTGTATACATATGCCTCTGTTCTCAGCAATATTCAGCCATCATGAAAATACCAAACATCAGCAACACGTTAGACAATGGTGTCTCATTTGGATGCATTGCTGAGTCCTGAATCACCCTGCGTCTGTGATCTCCAGTGAAACGGGTGAAACCTGGTGTACCGACTTCTGCCATTTCTGTCTGATTGGCCAGGAAGTGACCGTCCTGAAGCAGCTGAGTCTGGTGAACTACACAGGTTCGAGTTGCTTTCTCCTCAAAACGCAATCGACATCAATTCAGTTAGAAAATATCAAAGAGCATACAGGATACTTAAATCTGTTTTGATTTCCCAATGTCCCGGCTTTCAAAAAATGCAAGTTCAAACAAACTTCTTGATTCCTTGTGACCTTCGCCTTTCCATCTAGCTGAATTATCAAACCTTTGGGTTTTGAAGCACACTTACAGTTTGAACTCTAGATCAAAGATGCAAGTGGACACTCGTGTAGACTTACCTCATCCTCCATGTCGGCCCAACGCTTTCGCGTCTTGGTACTCGACAAGGCGAGGGACTGCAAGGGAGATAAGGTCAGGTTGGTGCAAGGAAGGGGAAGCACATAATATATCAGAAATATATATATATATGACTTATATAGATATCAAACATTAGCAAATAACACTCGAACAATTATGAACTTACGATATCTTACGATAACTTACGTATTAAGCATTCCAACGTTTCTGGCCAAGCATTCTGACACCTTGCAGTAAATCACCCGCAAGTCCAGCCTGGACTCTGCGCATTTGACTGGGGCTTGGCACCTGAGCTAAAAGATCCAACTCTGTCAACACACAAAGACACAAACGCTGTAAGATATTGCAACGCCAAATCCTCTCAGGTGAGGATTGCTTGGGCAATACTTTTTATCCGCATGTAAAACAACCCGAATTCCAGCACTGGACACTACCAAGTCACACGCCTTTGAGCAAACTTGGATGGTGTCCTTGTAGTACTGGCTGGGTCATGCTGGATTTCGCGAAACAGTTCTTTCAGAGGTCTTCAAGCAACGGTTTCGAAATTGTTAGACCTAGACCCAGGGAATCCAACCTCAAACAGCACTAAAACCCTTTGAATTCTGAGGACTCCTTATTGCAGTTGGCACATGACTTGCCTCTATAATAAAATACGTTACATCATGAACACTCCCTGAACATTGCCTGTGATGCCCTTTGATATATATATATATACTCACACCAGCCGGATTTCAGGTCTAGCTGTTTGAGGGTCCTGTGTTGAGTTTCACGATGGAACCCGGGGCGAACAAGAATCGCATGTTAATCCCGACTTCCAGCACTGGACACTACCAAGTCACACGCCTGTGAGCAAACTTGGATGGTGTCCTTGTAGTACTGGCTGGGTCATGCTGGATTTCGCGAAACAGTTCTTTCAGAGGTCTTCAAGCAACGGTTTCGAAATTGTTAGACCTAGACCCAGGGAATCCAACCTCAAACAGCACTAAAACCCTTTGAATTCTGAGGACTCCTTATTGCAGTTGGCACATGGCCTGCTTCTATAATAAAATACGTTACATCATGAACACTCCCTGAGAATTGCCTTGTGATGCCCTTTGATATATATGCTCACACCAGCCGGATTTCAGGTCTAGCTGTCTGAGGGTCAAGTGTTGAGTTTCACGATGGAACCCGGGGCGAACAAGAACTGTATCAAGGCGGAGAACAAAATCACAAACCTCCGATGCGTGTCAGCAACTTCAAACGGCACACAAAAATTTAGCAACTTCTTGGTAAGCAACCCACATCAGCCAAAGGGCTGCGCACACCGAAGGATTGGGGAGGTCTTTGAATTAATTGCACACAAATTAATGGAGCAAACGCTTTCAGCTTTGTTGAAATTTTCCGACAGGTCCGCAGCAAAATGGATAAAACTGTGCCAGTTTCCCGAAACAACGGTTTTAATCATCCTGTGGTGAAAATTGTTTGAATATTCATTAATATCTTATTTCACTTAATCGTTGATCATTCTACATGTCCTAGCAACTATATTTGTTTGTATCCTCAAGTTCAACATCATCATCAAAAAAACCGAGTCAAGTGGTCGATGAGGTGACAGTGAATCGCACTCCTTGCCGCACCGCTTGCATCTCAACCGGTTTTGGACGCACTCACAATGTGTTTGAATGGCGAATTTTTGAATGCTGCCCGCACATGTGATGAAATATCGCCATCGTTGTGTTTGTGCAAGCTCTTCAAGATCTCTTCGAAGAGCACCTCGACCTGCTCAATGAAACCAAATATGTATGCGTAGGATTTTTATATGTTATGTTCCACGACAAACGCACCTCATACCAATTTTGACTGTTGAACAAACGAATGACCAACGTCGGCCGTCTCAATATGACAAACACAATTTCATGTCACAAACTCCTTCTGCTGCCAAAATTTTGTGGGGCGACAAATGAACCGCCATCGGGTTGCTGGCAAAACCTGCCTTGGTCTCCAATCGCCACACATCTAATGCTTTTGCGCTGCCACGGAGACGAGTAGATCCCTCAATGAACTCAGTCAAAGTAATCTGCCCATCCCCGTTGTCCATGAACTCAAACAAACTCAGCAAGTCGTGGTACTCCAGCTCCAGCCTTTCCACCGTCCAGACCCCATCCAAGCATGCCATGAAATCCGACAAACAACACAGGAGCCCAAACACATATAGTCATGAAAAAATGAAAATTATGAGCACGACTTTCCGGAACCTTTTCGAAAAAAAATGATGGGACAGGGACAAAAATGACCTCGTATCCCCAAGCCCCAAATACGTTTCACGAAACCATACACTCGGATGCAATTGGGCGCCCTGCAAGTTCATTAATTATTATTTACATGAAAGATCGTGGCCGCAATAATGATTTTGCCCAGATTATATTTCGTTTCTGGCAATACTGTGGCCAAGCATTCTAAATTCCAGCGGCCAAGCATTCTAAATTCCAGCGCGTTACTAGAAAAACATGTATGCAGCAGCAAATCTATTTTATGAACTTGCCACAGGTGCAGTTCTGATCACTGCACTTCTCACAGGAGATCATGTGGCGCAAGGATCGAAAAGGGTGGCTCTCTCCTTTCCAAAGGGCATTGTTACAGCTACTGGTAGCGGAGCCAGGTACCTGGCCCGGAGTCAAGAATGCACAGCTCTTCACAATGGTAAATCAAGGAGATCCTGAACGGCCATGCTGTGACGAGGTGCGGTTTGTCGCTTGCGTCACATCGGCACCCACTTTGTTGCAGAAGTTGTTGGCCGAAGCACTTCCAACAAATTCAAAACGTGATAGACATGAGCAAACCCACGCATTTCATTTGCGGACCAGAGCGTTCGAAGCCTCTCCATTATATAAACTGTTGGGAACCAACACAATGAAAAGAACAAAGGGCCCATCCACTTCAATGGCAAACCGGCCAACACATGGCGGCCCCAATGCACCCCAGTTCCTCGTTAATATGCTTTTTTCTTGCCTGTCTAAACATTGCGGGCCCATCAGCCAAGAAGGGAGCGAAGCAGGGGACGAAGCCGTGCGCTGACCAGGCAGCCTCGCTCCTCAAATCGGATGTCACAAAACCTCCATCTCGCATCCAAAAGCGCCGCTCTTCTTTGCATCTCCTTCACTTCCCGGTTCTGGTCGTATACCGTTTAACCCTTCAGATTTCGGCCTCCGAATCAGCTGTGTCTAGCTTCCTCTTTTGGCGCTCGCATCGGAAAAAGGGATGCGTGACGTTGACGCATGTGAGGGACACAATTCACTCTTTCGTTTGGCCCTTTCCTTTGCTTGATTTTCCGCGCGTGTCTTCAATAATTTCGACGCGGCAAATGAAGCTACCAAACATGATGCCTACCAGTAGCACCGCATGAGGCGGTGCCGGAAGTTTCAAAAAGGTAGATATAAACATGCGCCTAAAGAATCGTTTGTGAAAACCTTGATTGACGAACCTTTTTCTGATGACACGAACAAAGTTGGCATCTGTTGGCTTTGTCGCAGCACGCAACTGCATGCGACAGCAAGTTCTAGATGACGCTTAGTTTCTACCTAACCGTGCCAGGTCGCAGTCCGCAACCACATGCGACTCTTCCTACGCACCGACAAGTGCACAGAACTACTCCTTACTACAAAGTACTACTCCAGTACTACTCCGTCTACAAAGTACTACTCCAGTACTACAAAGTACTACTCTGTACTACATCTGTACTACACACTGCTACTCCTGTACTACAAAATGCTACTCTGTAACTACTCCATTACCACTCCGTACTACAAAGTACTACTCCAGTACTACTCTGTACTACATCTGTACTACAAACTACTACTCCAGTACTACATCTGTACTACAACGTTTAAAGTACTACTCTGTACTACAAAGTACTACTCCAGTACTACTGCGCACTACTACTATACTCCAGTATACTACTCCGCAGTACAAAGTACTACTCAAGTACTACTCCAGTACTTTTCCGTACTGCAAATACTCTGTACTACAAAGTATTACGCCAATACTATTCCGTACTACAAAGTACTACTCAAGGACTACTCCGTACCACACAGTACTGGTCTGTTCTGCAAAGTCATCTTCAAACCTCACCAAATACTGCGCCTGCCCCACAGAATGACTCGCATGCTTAATCCTCGCCACATATGAAGCGTCATTTACAATGCGGGGAGCAACAAGTGTCACCCTCCAACCTCACCAAATGTTGTGCCTGCCACGCAAAATGACTGCCATGCTTGATCCTCGTCACATATGAAATGTCATTTACAATGCGCGGAGCAACGTCACCCTCCAACCTCACCAAATACTGTGCCTGCCACGCAAAATGACCACCCAAAATCTGACAGAAATTCGCTGAAAACAGCTGAAAAATGTCATTTACAGCGCGCGGCCGATCCGAGCATGATTCAAGAATGATCCGAGCATGAACCCGTCAGTCGCAACCCGCCGCGCAACCAAGGCTACTTTTCGCGCTCAGAACGAGCATTTCGTATTGAAAACAACAATTCGCGCCCCGCCTATCGTTCCAAATTTCACCAAGTACTGCGCCTGCCACGAAAAGTTGTTGGATCCCCCCAAGACTCGCTGCGTTGTTCAAGGTAGAAGGTATATATGCCGACTAGCAACCTCGTTGCTGCTTCCTTTCCAATCGCCTTCCATAACTGATCACCAGCGACCATGGGGGGGGTGAGATTTAGTCTTGTGATCTGCATCCTTGCGTTGATAGACGTACTAGCCAAGTATATTACCCTTACACCCCCGTCGCTTTGCATTTTGCTTGGCCTGCACCCGCGGTGGCTTTCTGCGGACCGCAAGATGGCCCCCACCATCCAGCGAAGGCATCAGGATCAACTTTGTAGCTTTTCAACCTCTGATGACGTCGGCTTGGGCCCCTAACCCTGCAGTGATGCATCCAGCGCTAGGCCGCTATGGGTGACCCTTTAACATGCATCTCTGTCAGGTCTGCATTGTCCCCCCCATGGGGCGAAGAGCGAGCTGCCGACCCCCCGAACTCTTAATTACTTAAACCCACCACAATGGATTTGCCCTAGCTACCTCTGAAGCAACCAGGGCCTCACAGGGTCGACTCCTTCGCTACAGTGTTGTGAAAGCTGTGGGGTCACTCCGGCATCTTTATTCCGCACTCCCGGCCCATGCCTGCCCTCCTGCGCAATCAACACCTCTCCACTTTCTCACAACCTTTGGGTCCTCTAGAACTGCGTCGTTGTCAAGCTTGTGGTACCGCATCTGCAGCGTCTTCTGCAGCGTCCCAATCGAAGAGCCCAACTGGCCCCTGTCAGACTTGCAAACATGAAGCCGTGAATGTTCAGGTCCATTGGGACGAAGGCTGCGCGCATCATTTCACTGAATCGACTCCAAGTGTGCACACAGCTGAAGAGCGGGAAGAGCATGGGAGTGAAAACGCAGCGTTTTCTTTCACTCCATGTACAGAAACTTGAACCTGCCTCATCATAAATAGTATCTATCTATATACATACGTCCTAAGGATTGATCAGGCTTTGTGAAATTAAAGTTTGCGCGATGCCAACCAAACTCTTCTGAAAGTCCTGCGAAACCAACGACAAACTTCTGAAATCAACGAAGCAGGGCTTCGATTGGAAATGCAATTTCAACCAGCCACAGTACTTCACTTTCGAGTCAGGGCCTTGGTCTATTGTAAACTGATGCTCATCTTTTCATTTGCCTTCCTTTAGCAGTCCTTTCTTCCCCTTTTCCTTCCGCGCCACCCGTTCCCTTTCCTTCACTTTTTGTCCCATTTCTGTTTCTTGCATGGCATGTAGTCATACTGTGCCCAAGTCTTGCATATTGGGGCTCATGTTTTCAACAAGTGTGTGTGTATGTACTTCATTTAGCAAGCACATAATATATCTATGAGAGTTGATGAAAATTCCTTTTTGTGGAAGCCCTCCTCTTTTTTTGGAAAAATACTTTCGCAAACTCCTATCCGAACTTTCGCGGCATCATCAATGCATAAAACATGTTTTATTGATAGCATTTGCATGGGATAAGCCTTGATACAGGACATTCGAGCTACTGTCAGAATACATCTGCGCTGCCGCACATTCAGATTAGGCGTTTCTGCTTCAGGTCTGTGTCCGGCTCACCTTCATCAGTCACTTCCGATACCCAAACCACAAACTAACGGCTCGCCTCCTACCTAGCTATGTTGAGAGTAACGCAACCTCCCAAAAAGTTGTGCGCAACAAGACAGATGCATTTCCTTTATGCAAATTGATTTTGTATGTTATAGCGATGATGCTGCTAAGAGGTACAAGAACAATAATACTCCTGATCATGACGATGGACGATGGATGACAGTCATCATCAACCGTTCATTGTCATTTTTTGCCTTCAGAAGTTTATGTTACTGCGAGAAAATCAGGAAGTATTCTTTGAAAACACTTAGATCTGGCCTACAGTCATCTGTCACTACACCAGAAGAGCCAACAAATCGAACAAATAGCGTCATAAATGATCCTTATGAAAAAACAAAGACAACAGGCCTTTGCCCAAAGAACTCCCGACAATGAAAAACAATCTAATTCAGCAGTGCAGCTGGCTCATCCAGAACTTGAGCTTAGGAGACTGGACGAGCTTGGCGAACCTGTCACGAAAAAAAAACAATGTCGTGGACTTGATTAGGTCTCGAAAGATTAGACATTTCTGCACACATACACTCGGTTCAAAAAACCATCTTCACCTCCTGAATGAAAATGGTTCATTAACTTGACAGGCATTTGTTCTCTCTACTTCTCACCCTCTCTCAAGTCTAAGAAAAAGGTCCAACACAAATCACGAAACATCACAGATTCATCACTGAGGGGCTCGTCCAAGCTCAGGGCGCCATCACCACTATCATCCATGTGCTGGAATAGCTTCCTCACTTTTCGAGCATAGCTCGCTGTCCTTAGCAAAGCTGGCATTGATCGAAGCCAGGAATCTGCTACACAATGCCCTTGCAAGTTTGCAAAATGGCTGTACTGCAAAATTCTTTGTTTTCAGGGTGTCTGCGCTCCGCTTTGGTTTCAGGGTCTAACCCTCTTTGATGAATTGCCATTGCTAGGCTTACATACAACTCGAGACGCATGTTGATGTCAACTCAATAGACCAGAGGGTTGATCCTACCAGTGTGGCAGGAAATCTTCTCAAACCCCAACACCATGTCCTTTTTGGCATATGGTACCAACATATGCAAACGAAATATACCCTCATGCCAAGAGAGCAACGAGAGCCATCTGGCATGACTGATGTAGCCCCCTGAAATTCACCGCCGATCTGCGCCCATCGGAAAAAAAGATGCGAAGGACACAAAAACCACTGCATCAGCAAGGGACGCAACACGTTGATTTGAGTACTTTAGCATTGCAATGTGCACTAGCCCTCACATTGACAAAAACACATGACCCTAGCGGAAACAGCACAATTAAATTGTTGCCCAGTTTCTCTTTCTCTTTTTGTCGGAAAGCAAGCTCTTCGTCGGAGTTGGCCATTTTCATAGTTTGCTGAACGAAAACAGCCGATACGACCTGAACAATCCATACATATATAAGTTGATCGGCTGCTCGCGCCCCGGCGCAAACACTTATATTGTGTAGTGCAAATCTCCGGTGGAGGCGTGGTGTTTTTTCTAAACTACTGTATTAGGAATCCATTATATGGTGATGTAGTGGGATGTAAAAACAGGAACAGCAAAAACAATCTTACCCAAAACTTCAATTCTAAGATTTGGACATTGAGCACAGCAAAACCAACCACCTGAGATAGTTTTGAGAAACTCTGTCAATCTAAATTTGTCAGCCTGGACCTCCCTGGTCCACCTGCAATGCTTGTCGATATATGGTAGTTCAAAAAACAAACAAAATTGCTCACAATCGTTGCTGCAAATGCCACAATGTCACCACATCTCTACAACAAAAAACTGAGGTTGTTACACACCGGTATAAAAGAAAGAACATGGTGAACCTCAGTACAAGGCATCCTTGACCGAATGAGCTTCACAATACCAACAAACCTTCAATCAATGGAAGTAAAGCCGGCCAAAATACCACTCACTGATGTTGTCCACCAACAAACGGCATGGAGGTCCCCAATTTGCGAACAACACTTCCTCGGAAACTTCTCAAAGACATAGACCCTCCCAAGCACGCGCCCATCTGAAAAAATATTAGTCAACTTGGATCATTTCCCCAAGTAAGTAGGGGTGAAAATAAAAGATATTTGAAACCGCCGCCTAGCTTCAAACATGGTCAGGAGGCTGCGAGTGAATGTACCTCAGTTCTGGGGAAATTATGTGGTCCATTTAAAAAGTGTCTGGCATTGGAACTCCACAATGCACTGGGACTCATGTGCTTTGGCGACGCCTTACCTTGTTTAGCTTAGTGGACCCTTAGTAAAATTGTGCACTGGGATGGTTCTTTTCCATTTTCTTTCTGAAACCAGCACCAACTTGCTACAACATGTTTCTGTAACTGTAGAGAAGTCTTAAAGGAAAGTACTGTTTCAAGGTCCCTGTTGAAAAAACCCGCCCAAGCCAGATGGTGTCTGCAACTGACATTGAGACATGGGTAGTCTTCCTCCTCCCGTACTTTGCTGGCTGTGCAGGGCTATTCGGCACATGCCAGTGCTGGGACCCAATGGGAAACAAACATTTCCTCTGGACAATCCTTGTTGGGTGAACCAAGGGATGAAGCCTGCAAACTTTATGACATCCATGGGGTCCATTTAACCAAGAAGTTTTTTGCCCACGAATCATTGAATTAAATCAGTGGCACATGGTCAGGGAGGGGGGTTCGCCGGACTAAAAAAATCATTACAATGGTACGAACTTCCCTCGACTCTGGCTATTTGCCGTTGACAGCCCTGCAAGATGCCAAGACATGCCAAGATACCATAATATTTGAAGATCTCTTTGCGAGTTTCGATGTCATGATCATTATCAATAAGGAAGCTCCGGCACAAGGTGCTGACTGCAAGGCCCGCGACGCATTGCATGAATGTCAGCAAACAAAACGTCCAGAAAAGCATGTCGATGGAAGCTGTCAAACACTTCGTCAGCAACTGCAAGGACGACAAAATACCTCAACAGGATCAAACACCGACAACCAAGGCAAGAATTGATGACTTTCAATGGATGCGCAATCAAATACTGACAGAATACCTTGCAAAGAATCACAAGATATCACACGTGATTCCATGTCTGATTCCTTTTTATGTGACTGAATCCAACTGAGATCAACTGAGCCAGGTTTCTGGTCATTGTCATCATCCGAAGCGTCCTTTCGAGCCAACACGCAGACCAATAAGGCTCTGTTAGATGAATCAGTTGTGTCATTTGCAAATATTCACAGTTGCAACGTGTGCACTCTCCACAGAAACCTACTCGCTATACGCACTAGTCTCACTCTGATTCAAATACACGACTATCTAATTCACACCATCCCTCTAGTCTGGATGGACAGGCTGTGATGCTGTCCTGGCCAGCTTTCCAAATCTCACGAGGCGGAAAAATACCGCATTGAGGGGCAGCAAGAATATGACAATTTCGACAATTGATCCAATTGTCACCATCACGTCCAGGTAGTTTATCCAACTTCCCCAGAACTTGCATCCGAGAAGAAGGACGCGAGAAACCACGTCCAGGACAAACATGGCTGCAAAAAACATATCGCCCGCCGCAAGTATCCTAGTTGAGGCAGAAGGAGAGAATGGCAGGGCATTGGCAGGGCATTGGCCAGGTTTCTGAAATGGGCTTGATGGCTAGGAGGTTTGAAACCGCTAACCAACTCAGCCTATAAGGCGAGAACGATGAATCCTATTTCCTATTTGGATCTATTTGGCAGCCTTACTCTGCGAAAGATAAATCCTGCTTCTGGAGCTGCAGTTCGGATGTCGAGGTCAAAATATATCAAAATGCATTCATTGTTTGGATTCGGAAAGCAGCAGTCCCTGAAATGGACAAGGCGAGTTGCCCATCCACAGTTTCACGGTGACGCAGGGGGATGAGCGTATAGTTGGTGAGCCCGTTGACCTCCCCATCAAAATAGCCATAGACCTGCCTAAGTCAAGCGGGCGAGGATCGTCTATTCAGGTGATCAAATTTCAACTCGATATGTTCCAACCGACAAAATGTCGCTAGGCTATGTACTCAATGCATGTGCATAAAATACAAACATACGTACGTGTAGTTTGGAGATGTATCGTACCAAGCATGCTCTACTGTACTACAGACACATGGCTCGTATGGCAGGTGATGTACGATTCAAACTGACGAATCGAGATGCAATAAGTATCAATACGATGTTTTTGCGGGATCCTAGATCCACTATTACTATCCTACACAAAAATATCGAATGCACATATGCATATTACATACATATACTGTAAGTGGATGATGGTACTTGATGGTATTTGACTTTGTTAGGCTCACTACAAGACATGAGCTTCTATTTCTGTGACCTTGCTTTATCTTGCTTATTTAACTATTGCATTACAGGTACATTCCAGTACTTGTATGCATTTCATCCTTGGTTAACCTTTCTCAATTTTCACTAACATTCCACTGCATTCCATTCTCCATTCTACCTTGGTAGATAGGACACCTGGCGAGGAGGGCTCGCAGGTGGCTGAGTGGACGGTCAAGTCAGCATTCCAGGCTTGGGCAGCAACTGCTCTAACACCCACTCCCCGTCCAGACGAGTTGCAACTCCAGGGCCATCCACAAAACATTGAGGATCATCACACTTGCTATACACACCTCCCAAATGTTCATTCAATTTCAAGGACTTTGGCAAAATGCAATACTCCCTTGTGCCAAAACTTGCAAAAAACGTCAAAAAAAAACAAAAAACCTCTCTTCCTCACCTCGTACTTACTTGACTGCATAAAGATTTTCCAGCGGTCTGAGCACGGTGCATCCTGCCGAAATTGGATGCAGTAGTGAACCCGGCAATTTCTGGCTTACGCAGCGTATCAATGAACATGGGGAGTAGCTAAGGTAAAGGTACCATACAAATTCATTCGCTCACATGTTGTGGAAAACTGACACCAGCAGCGTGCAGGCCATGCGCTCCTCACCCAACTCTGTCACAGCTTTCGTGTCACTCTGAGCCAGAACGTTGGCCACTATTTGTTCCTGGGCCAAAGATTCCATTCTCAAAGCCCCCTAACCAAATCTAGTGTTCATATTGTCGTAATTTGTCGTACCATTCACCTGTACCATAATTTTCCGGATTCCCGGATTTTCTGCACCTTTTCAAGCTGAGCTTCTGTTGTACGAAACTTCTGCTCGAGCTCCTCCACCGAGTCCAAATCACCTTCTGAGTCCAAAGCGGTCAGCACCTCTGCCCGAAGTCTGTCGAATTCCGATCATCTGACACTGCGTGCAGTTACACCCTTACACCTAAGACTGTAAGGTTGTTGCTGCAGAATCCGTGGTTG
The DNA here is from genome assembly GCA_000507305.1 of Breviolum minutum Mf 1.05b.01. NCBI lineage: Eukaryota > Dinophyceae > Suessiales > Symbiodiniaceae > Breviolum > Breviolum minutum. The sequence goes on along the minus strand of DF239907.1, from coordinate 30,102 downwards.
CAATCTGCATGCTTCCGTCAACTTGTATTTCAAGGTATGCGACCTGACCCCTTGTTGCTCGCCCCACTGAGGTCCCTTTCCCAACTAAAGTCCCTCTTCCACTCGGGTTCGGATGATGACGATGACGATGACGATGACGATGACGATGACGATGACGATGACGATGAAGATGATGATGACGATGATGATGATGATGATGATGATGATGATGATGTTGATGATGATGATGATGATCATGATGATCATGATGATCATGACGAGGATGTTGATGACGATGACGATGACGATGACGATGACGATGACGATGATGATGATGATGATGATGATCATGATGATCATGATGATCATGACGAGGATGTTGATGACGATGACGATGACGATGACGATGACGATGACGATGATGATGATGATGATGATGATGATGATGATGATGATGATGATGATGATGATGTTGATGATGATGATACACAATGGACTGTTGCATACTGTACACATGTCCAAACCTGTGATACCGTTCGTGTTCAAAGTGCTACGCAATGGACTGCTTCCTGCTACTACTACTACTACCATTGTGTGCTGCTTCTGTCCTATTGGCGACACGACACACTTTTAAAAAAAACTTATTGTTTTTCTTCATTAGCATTCTGCTGTGCTACATGTTCATTGGTTTTTGCAATAGATTCAGCCGTGGTGGAGAATATGTGGGGGTGATAACCCAAGCGCGCGCCTATTTCAACAACCAAAGCTAAGCCAATATACATATATATATATATATATTCATAAATGTATATATACATATATATATATATATACAGTATAAATCGTATCAATTCGTATAGTATAATATCAAGTGGTGAGGATACAAAAAAGCAAGAGACTCACCTCGTTTGCTTCCACTTCGCGAAGTTGGCGTTTTCGGCTGGACAGCACTGTACTTGCCACGGTTGAGACTGTCCTGTCGAGATCACAGGTCCAGCTTGTCACACCTATACACTTGCGCACTCTTCACACGTTCTGGATGGAACTGGTAGGGAATCGGTACAGTTGCACAAATCAAGAAACAAATCCTTGCTTTCCAGTCGAGTCTTTCCATCATTTCCTTTTTTCAGGCAGTCTTTCTTGTGTTTTTACGATCTTTTAAGAAACCCGTGGTCTCCCATGACAGATCCGTACTGTTCTTCTTCAAAAAAACATGTTCACGACCATTTCCAACCCTTGTCAGTGTTGACGGAAGCATGAAGACTTTTGCATAAATCAGTCCAATCTAGCGGACATGGATGTACTATAGTAATCTATAGTATAGCGAATCCAACAAAATTGAATAAAGCTGCCAAAAAAAAACTTCACAAACTTCCCGACCTTCCCCTTTTCAAGCTGCACGTTTCTACCCAACGTCACTTTCACCGGATCTCGGTTAGAGGTGCCTGCTTCTACCCGTGGTGAGAAAGCTCATGAAGCCGCCAGCAATGCCCTTCTCGGGGGCAGCCTTACCCACAACCGCCACAACTCGAGTGAAGTGGATGGACGAATGCTGGCAACAATGAACCTGTGTTTATCAAAAGTAATTTGTGAAGGTGAGGTGGGAAGATGTACTAAACCGTACACGAGACCCAGCCTGTGATTCGACAGTCACCTTGGGTTCTCTTTCTGCCAACTCTGCAAGATGTTGGTCGACCAATTGTTCCAATAACCTCTGAAATGGCTCTGAGAGCTGACCTGCTCATCCAGCACTCCAGCATAATCCAATTCAATGGAGCCTTCCTAGCAAACCTTAAACAGCCCCCGCCTGCTTCGTAAAACACTGGTGTCTCCGAGCTTCGAAGATGATTTTTCTTTTGCGCTGGAATACCTCAAGAAGCTAAAGATTTTCATGCTTTGAAGCTCAAGATGTTCAACATGCTCGTGCTTCAGGATGCATGTTGAGCATGGCTAGAATGTCTGATTTTGTTTAATGTCTGCCGAGTGGCTGATGCAGGTTGGCTCTGTCTCCGGTACATTTGGCATCTCAAAGTGTACAGCCGGAACTGGGTGGGGTGAATCTGCCATCTTTAGAGCAACGCCTTTTGACGCCCTTCCTTGCTCTTAAGGGAAACTACAATTTGAGCCACAACAGAATGTCAATGAACATACCGTATTTGTCTCACTGTGAATGGTACAAGTATGCAGCATACTTCTTCAGTGTATTCTGCTCTGCCATTGGCCGTGTGTGTGTGTGTGTGTGAGACATTATTTTTTTTGTGGCATGCAACTAAAGAGCTGTAAAACCCCACCTGCAATGACAGATCGTTCAGCTGCACAGCCTGCAAACCATAGGCATGCCAGATGTCTACTCTGGGAAGTGCCTTTTTGCGTTCATGTAAATGAACAATGACCAACATGGAGAATAGCTGGCACATGTGCCACCTGACATGAGACCTCCACTACGCAGGGCACAATCTGCTGCATGACTCCAACAACACCATTAAGATCTATCAAAGCCTCTGTCAAGGATGGGGCTTGATCGATCAAGAGGGTTGCGAGCGCCTACAGGTGCGACAAAGGACCTTGAACGAAAGATTGTCCTGAACTTGGTGAATATTTCTCAATCAGGTCATGGCCGTCATGGGCTTTCTTCTCCAAGATCTCTGATTTTTGAAGTGTGAAAACGCCAAACACTTTAGCAAAGTTGCAGACGCCTATGATTTGTCTTTGCTTGCTGAAGTGTAAGACTAGACAAAATGATACAAAATGAGTCTAGTGACTTTCAGCAAAGCCATGAATCGAGGCCTATGCAGTATTTGAGATCTCCCGCGCGGTGAGATGACCAGGCACGAGGATAGTATCTGCTTCCTGAACTCCAGCAAGTAACGAAATGGAGGTGCCGCTCATCCAAGGGTCTATGCTGAGTCTTGCTGAAAAGTCGAGCTGTGCTCACAGTCTCATGATATTTATCATAAGACTAATACTAATAGTAATCAATCGTCATGAAATAGTATGTGACAATAAATGATATAAGTGAGAATGAGCAATGACGATAAGTGATAAGAATAAGTGAATGAAAACACATAGCAATGTACAATATCATCAAATAATAAAGAACTATAAAGTAAAACAAATAATTATCACAACGAATAATAAATCATTAAAAAATATTATCAGGAAGCATAAGAAGTAATAGTAAAGCAATACATACTAATACATAACATGTGGTGTACATTAGATAATAATCTATAAATGACAATAATATATAGGTGATAAATAATAAACAAATTAAATAGATACATACAATAAAAAAAATAGATAAATGGATAAATAAGTGCAAATAAATAAGTAACGAACATAGAAAAACACATAATGATAATAACAATAATGATAAACAAAATAAATAAACAAAATAAATAAACATAAATAAACACATAGATAAATAGATAGATAGATAAATAGATAAATAGATAAATTGATAAATTGATAAATGGCAAATAATCATAAATGGCAAATAATCATAAATGGCAAATAATCATAAATGGCAAATAATCATAAATGGCAAATAATCATAAATGGCAAATAATCATAAATGATAACATGATTCACTAATTCAATGTGATGCGAATAACAATAACAACAACAAGTAGTCATCATTCTGTCAATACTTGAAATGACATAACATACGTACATCGTACAAGAATATGGCACGAAAGCTTTAGACCAATGACAATGGACTTCGAGCTCAGCTACACCAAACTACTGGAACAGCATGGAAAATCGCTGAAGACGAGCTTCCGCTGCGAGTGCATCAAGCAACGGCATGTGTCTGACTGCACAAGTGGCTAGTGCTCACACCAGGTCGGCCAAGTGCTGGGAAGGATTCACAGGAATGCGCTGCTGTGCAGCCAGTGCCTCATTAGGTTGGGACTTGATGTTAGCTTCACATGGCAGGATGTCGGTTGATGCGTGGGTATACCATATACATCCATATACCATATGCACATGTATTCAGAATGTGTATATACATTTTCGTCCACGATACTTCACGAATCTTCACGGATCTGTACAAGCATCATATACGTATATCATGCATGTGCATATTCTACATTCTAGGCCATGCACTGCCATGGGATTTTATCGCACCTTGAATGCAGCACGGATTCCGTTTTCCAGTCAATCCAGAATACTCAGCGGACTGACAGGCTGACATCACACTGAAGTTTATGTGAAAACGCGTTCACCTGGACATACCAACGAGCCATCGCTGCCAAAGAGCCATCGCATCGAGCAGTGGCAAAGAATCGCTAGTGAGCTTAGCACATGCCCAAGCCAGTAGCGACCTTCACAAAATGCTTGCCGGATAGCAAACAAGTCAGTCCGAAGGCCAAAGGCAAAATATTGCAAAGAATTGGTCAATATTTATGTCACTTTACTTGACCTAGCTGCAATTCATATTCAGGAGAGTCATGAAACTTCATTCCATCACATGTTGTAAACCTGCTTACTGCTTCAGAATATTTCTCTCCGTGTCTTGCTGACTCTTTGCTGCAGAAGGAAGTTGCAGTAGATAGACGGCCAGGGAACAATGCATCATGATCATCAGAATCAAAATCACCACTGGCATCTCAGAATCATAAGAGTCATCACGGGTCATCACGAATCTTCAGAATTAATATAATCCAAATAACCCGAATAATTTGTATACCCCGAATAATCCGAATAGTCTGAAAGATTTAAATAATCTGAACGATTCGAAAAGAAATGAATGAAAATAAAGAAAATACATAAACAAATAAAGAAACAAATAGACAAAAAATAGATAAACTAATATGTATATAAATATAAATAAAATATTGAACAATAATTGTAAATAAGAATACATAATCACAATGTAACTAGTAGTGAATGATAAATAGTAAGAAATAATGATAATATCAATGACAAATAGCAAACGCAAATATTGCATATATATATATTATATATAGGTATGATTTCTAATGACGATAGAGAGTAATTAATATGTAACTATGATACATCGTAATCAATAGTCGTAATGCTTAAACAAATGATAATCATAATAAATAATAGCAATAATTGGCAATAATCAAAATTGCAACCACCACCGCAACCACCATCATCACCATCATCACCATCATCACCATCATCACCATCATCATCATCATCATCATCATCGTCATCATCGTCATCATCGTCATCATCATCATCACCATCATTACCATCACAGCTCTGACATCATTGAACCCAGCCTATTAGCCTCTGTAGCCATGCCTCTTTAATCCACGCAGGATCTGCTCTGTCCGTTCCTATCCCATGCTAAGTAGGCGACATTCCGCGTTCGTGCTCCAACTGATCACTTTCAGTGTTTGATAGCGGAGGGGTCTACAACCTCAAAGCAGAAAAAGGTAACTCTACACCTTGCATCTGCAGCAACCGACAGTCTTCGTTACACATCGCAGTTGATTCCTTCTCACACAACCTCAATCCGGAAAGGAAATAAGATTGAACCAACTAAGCACACCTGTGGTCGACTTCGAACTTCAACCAGGTTGCTGAAGCCGGGCCATAGATTTGTTTGGATTGGGGGTGTGCTGTACCATAATAGCCTCAAGGTGAAGCAGTGAAGCAATTCTGTCAGTATCAACAGATCTGTGCAGTCTCAAACGTCTCTCCGAATGGACTCCATCAAAGTGTTTTCACCTCCACTCTTTGACAACTCTCCTGCTGTATAGCGTCACAAATCATATATACTGTTACTAAGTACAAGCTCATTTCATCTTGCATCTTCATGTCTCAAGAGAACTCACACTCAACTCCGAGGACCGCAATCAACTTTTCCGAGACACCCTTCGCATCAGCATGAGCCCGGGCTGAAAAGCAATTGTTGAAAATCTTCCTCACTTTCTCGTGATTGGTGTGGAATAGCCATAAGAGCCAAAACCCTTTCGACTGCATGCCACGAATCCAATGCACTATCGTGGGGTCTTGCAAGAAGTACACTACAATCTAAGGGTCTTGAATCTAAAGTTAGAGGAGGTGGATCTCACATGGAATATCTTCCCCTGCATCAAGCATCAGGCCTTCAAATCGCCAACATTAATCGATTAGCATCTACCTTCAATCCGCTTGCCAAGTCACACAACATGTTGGCAAGGCTTCGAGAATCGAATCCATTTAGATTGTGCAGTAGTTGGCCGTGTAGCGCACCGGTAATTGAGGTCAGCAAAGTTCTATCCTCTACCTGCAAAAAGCTGGGACAGCGCTCAGGGTCTTTTAGTCTACTTGATAGGTGTTGACAATGACATACAATTGACCATTACATACAATCACCATCAATTACCCCTGTTGAAGAGACTATTTGCCCAGCTCAACCTAAAAAGAGATGGGACTTGTCAAGCCGAATTTCATCTGAATTTGTTTTAGTGTTTTTTAATAAATCCAGCGAAAGGGAGCAAACTTCTGATGAGAGCCACGAAGCAAGCGCCTCAATGGCAGCACAGCACCACAGCATGTTGGCAAGGCCCTATGGATTGCACTCATAAGGTCTCAGTTGGTTGAGCAAAGCTTGAAAGCGCTGATCCTTGGAGCTTCTGGCATTTCTAAATGGACAGCACGCGGCGCTTGATTCATAGTCAAAAAAAAGTTAAGACTTCTCTAGCTGCGCGGGGTGTGAATTGCAAATGCCATCAAATGCCTCTGACTCCAACACGTAAAAACCAAGCGTCATCGAGCAAAGATTGATTGGGGTGTTTGGAAGTGGGCACATCCTGGCACTTTCTCACTCAAATCTGACCGACTCTTCCACAAACATGTCTAGACAAAGAAAATCAGCTCAACATAAATGGAACATAAGGAAAAAAATTTTGCCTCTGGAAGGTGCACAGTTGTGCTCACCGTAGACACTGGCACCGCCAGAATCTCCGGGTAACTAACTCCCTCAGGAATGGATGTGCAGTGAGCTTGTGCTGTGCTGTGAGCAAAGAATCAGGCTCCTACAAGATGCACAACCATCTATAAATTTGGTGCGGATGGACCCACGCTCAGGCATTAAATTTGACCTACTTCCCATTTGTGCAAAAGGACCCACTCAATTGACAAGCCTGCGACATTTTGAGTTGGCAAGAGGGCCTATACTAGAATTTTGGCCAAGCAGCTGAAAGGGCCCAAGACCACTCCTTGCCCAAGTGACGAAAATTTCAGCTTGCGCCATGTCAGGATACGTCAATTAGATTGACATAGGGCGAAGAAATGGAAAGAAGGTACTATATAATACCGCCATGTGTGATGACATATCCGGCCCTGGGCTCTCCACTACTAGCTGGGCCTCTTTCTGGGGATAAATTTTGACACTGGGGCAACTAGTAAGGCCCTTTTGAACCTTTTGGCTTGCAAAATTCCGTGCATCTGCTGCATGCTTCAACCCATCCTGCTCAGCTGTATAAGGGACAGGCACTGCAGGCACTGCAAAGGATCCTGACACTCGGGCAAAAACAAGACAGGAAATCGAGGAAACGTCTGTTCAGGATCTGAAATATCAGAAGAACACACGAAGGTGAGTGGGTCATCTCCGAAGTGGAGATGACGTCATTTGGCTAAACTGGAAAGCCAACTGCCAATGGGGATCCCAACTCCTGTTGTATCCTGACTGTCAGTGCTTACCATTGGGAGGAACAAACGACACCGAGGTTCTTGGGGTCCTTGTGGATCGCAGCTCCACAGACCCGGGGCAGCTCTGGGTGCCTAGTGATGCCGGTGATGCAAACTGAAAACCACTGGTGTACCAACAAAGCAATATGCAAAGAAACAAAGGAATCAACATGAATATAAAATGAATCAACCTTTATCTTGATCCATCCTTCATGCATCCTTCATGCATTCTGATTCTGATGCATTTATAGTAAATGAGTGGCCACCAAGCCTGCCCATGCGGCACCTGGGGTTGATTGCTCTGCTACCAGGCCATTTGTCAGGCTGCACAGCTTCACAGGGAAACTGAAAAACCGCTGCACTTGGTTAGTCTCTTATCACTGGCAAGGATCACTAGGATTCAAAGAACTCCTGTGCAGAATGACAAGGCAATGGAGGAAGAGGCAGGACCATGAAGACCAATCAACAAAAGCTGCACTAAGATCCTTGAGCATCAGTACCGGCAGAACACCCGAAGACTTGTATCGACATCATATACATTATGTGCATTCAATATCAATATCTACATAGACAACGCTCCAAGTAAGAAATACTGCCTTCTGAAATGTTTCAGCGAAAACCATCGAAAACCCATCAACCTTGTGGCAGCTGGAGCAACTCTCTTTAAATTCCAAATCCCACAACAAACAGGGCTCACAGTGGTGACCCACTTTCTGCCTGGACCCTTTCGTGGAATTCCCGGCTCGCAGCTGTTCATGTGCAGTGCTGACCGGTCTCACTTGAGCTGCTTGAGGATTCACTGCCTTGCTCAGGGTCATTTATAGACACTTCTTCGCACACCAGACTCCGATGGCTCGGGAGACACTGATAGGTGGCCCGATCTTCCCCATGCTCCGAAGTCCTAAAGGAACACTCGGAAATTTTGCGAAGAAGTGGCAATTCCAAGGCTACCTCATCCAAATGTACGTTTCCTTCGTACAACACCTTGATATCATCTATAGTGATATCTCCCTTGGCATCATTTGCCTTGAGCCATTGTTCCTCAGTCTCAAGGCGTTTGAGTTGGTCCTTTACCCAGTTGCGCACGTTTTTTTTTGTTCTGGTGTTTCTTTGGCACCCGCATCCTCCAGCCTGTTCCCGATGTTCTCAACTACATGATCATGGTCCTCCAAGCAGCCGGCCGATTGGTCAACCACCTTGCCCGCTTTGAAAATGGACATTGCCGTCACTGAGCGCGAAAACCACGCAGAGATCATATTCTTGCCGGCCACCCTCTGACACAAAGCATTTCTGTACAGCTTTCCGACAGGCCCAAAACAACCCCATGAAAGAATCTTCTGCATGATGAACAAACGGATCAACCACACGTCGAGGATGGAACTCAAGCCAAGAAAAAAGCTTGTCCATGCAAAGCGATGCACTCTGCCGGTCTCTCCCTTGGTAAGGATAGAGAGTCCAAAATGCTTATGGTGTTGGATCTTCATCGAACCCGTAGTTGCATTCTCCACGATTGTGTTCTTATGGTCCATGGACTCTAAAGGCAAATACATAATCTCAATGCGTAGTTGGAAACAAGGCCAGCTCTTGCGACGCTCCTTATGTAGCCGCTTAATCAACCATGGGAGTCCAAGACGGCAAATCACATGTTGCTTCCAACCTTTGAACTCAGTTTCGGGAAGAGGCTCAATGGTGTGCTTGATGACAATGCTGCCACCTCAACGCGTGACCACAATCAAGAACACGTCGTTTTGTAGTATGTCACTATGTCCTAAATTATCAATCTACATTGGCTCTTGATGGCTCTTGCAATGATTGACCCACATGACAACCAACCTCACATTCTGTTTGGAGTTCGGAGATAGTTGGTGATCTGTATATGCACATGTTGATGAGATATTGGTCAGTGCTCCCACCTGTCGATATGAATGAGCACAGCAGTGGATTGCCATAGTTTGGGTGATTGAAAATAGATTGAGTCAAATCTGTGACTCGGCGAAGAACTTTGCCTACATTCACGGTCCAGTGTCCCCACAAATCAGTGGAGAAGTACTCGGTGTTGTGGAGAGGCATTGGGTTCGGATCTTGTGCAAAGATTTCATTGTAGGGATGCCCTTGCTTCCGTTTTGGTATGCGCAGAAACACCCGACATGGCATCGAAGACACACCATTGGAAGTTCTCAGACATTCTTCATCCCCCACTGTGCAGTGTTTTTTATTATAAAGTTTGAATTGATCATCTCCGAGAAAGGATTCGCAGTAGGGTGTGTTTACTCCGCCTGCCGACATGACATCTAAGTCTGGAACCTCCAGGTGCATCTGGTAACCGAAGCTCGAGTCATGTTCTGTCCACGGAACGAAGAGGGTTTCGGTCTTGGTGCACTTGCAAAACAGCTGCCCCTGAAAGCCTCGGTGTTCACTTTCAACGCATTGGCTCTCGTTACATTGGCCACTCACAGCAGGTTGCAACTGGCTCTCTTCATAGATCCAAGCCGTTGGTACAAAAATGCCATCGCCAGACTCTCGAAAGATGCGCCACTGTGGTACATGAGCTGCCGGAATATTTGCACAGCCAGTTGGATTAGCCTTCCAATCTCCGTGGCCTTCACACTTATATTTCCAAGCTGTTTCTGGTTCACAGTACTCTAAGGTTCGGTTCAAATAGCTGGGCTCAATCCCAAACTGGGGCACATAGCGAGGAGATACCCACACTGATGCAGGCTCCGACTCCGTCAGCTCAACTCCGAAGATGGCGTAGGTCAGCATGGCAAGCAAGGTCAAAGCATACACAATCACGGTGCAACAGGTTAAGCGCTTGTCCTCTTCAATGCGGCATTCCCGTACAAATGTGGGCCCGTTTGCTCCTGGAAGCTGGTTTAGTGCCCACAATCCTGCATCCTTCAGTGAAGAACAACACCGATTCTCCTTTGTCAAAAACATGAAGATATGAAATCTCAGTGCCAGGATGACATGGCTACAAACGGCAAACACGTGTTTGATGCTTAAGGTCTAGAGCCACCATGTGTCGAACGTTCAAAGTGACGAGAAACAGAAAGCCCTTCCAGCAGCAACTGCCATACTACTTGGCAAAACTCCATTTTTCCCTTCCAAAACTTTATCTTGAAAACTTGAAGCACAACAAATATTTCATCCGTGATTGCACAAGTGCATTGATTCTTCATATCAATGTGAGCATCAGTGATTGCATTTTAGACCAACGATATAATACATGCTTCCAAACAGCTAAATTTGATGGCTGTGTGATGCTTTGGGAATGTGTCTTTCTGAGTCACAATGGTCCTTAGCCTCCCTGTTCATCGAGCTTCTGGCAACCTTTTTCAACAATTGCTCGATGAACCTCGACCTTGTGAAACATCCTTACACTCGTGAAACTACGGCCAAAGGCAATCTGGCATCACTCCTGAGAGGGACGTATGAGTTAGGTCGGTTGCCTAGGTACTAACACCAGGTTCAACGCCTCTGGCCAAACAGACTGAAGAGATCTGTGTACACACCCAACGTCATGCTGCAGGCCCACAAGAACTTTACCAAAGTTGTAGAGAATGTTGACCAAAGCCTTTTGTGCATGTTCATGTTTCCAGCAGCTAGGCCGGCGCATATTCAGTGGCTTGCAACATCAATAAGACGCGGCAGAATGACCACAAGTGCCTAAGACAGATCTGGTCTTTCAGCCCGGAAAAAAATGGGCATTACATCTCCGAACCTCAAATATAGTGAGACATTACAGGAGATGAGCTACTAGCAGCTGGTGCAGCAGCGTATCGGAAGAACGCAAACTTGTTCGCTCAATTCTCGCATATACATCATATAGATCCTAATCCTATCAAGAAGTCGTAAGACCAAACACTTTCATTCCGACAAGCACAAGACGAGCCGCTTTGTGGTCTACTCTCAAGCTTCATTCATTCTGTGGCTGCCATCGGACGGAGTGGTCTTGGCCACCTGCGAGGAGTTCGGCAAGGAAGCATGATTTGAAGGAGCATATTATAAGGACCAAGCAAATAGGAATTCTGCCGGTCTGGTCACTCCAAAAGGATCCAAAATGAACCTTTTCTGACAAACCCTGAGGCCATAGCACTTTTACCTGCAACATTTTGTACTATAATGTACTGTATAATACATAGAATACGCTTTCACGTGAAACTTTCTATTGAAACCGAAACCTTTTTGAGAGTTTCTCAGATCATCTATACATTGTAGTCAGTCACATGCAGCATCCACTTCCTTGCAGGGAGACTCATGAACGCGTAGGCCCTAGGCAGTATGATGTTTACAAGGACGCAAAGGTCACACGCAAAATATACAAGAAATCAAGAAATCTCACATACACATTTGAACAATTTGGGAAACAACCAAGAGTGTCATTCAGCATCATTCAGCAGTATCTTCATTGGATGCGCATTTAATTTAATGACAGCAATCAACAATCTAGTGGTGGTCGCTGACAGCTCAAGAGGAGAGGTAGAGCAGGACATCATGTGCAGAAATGCTCCTGGCTCTCGCCTTCCCGTTCTGCTTGCTCCACTATCTCTTTGAATGCGAGCAGCTTCCTAGCGTGTCTGTCTGTCCAATGGATTCTTCAGGTGTGTTTCATGTCCTGCCTGCATGCGTACAAACACTACTTTCTGTCTCTGCTGACGATCAAGACAGTCTCGATCAGGCAAAGCTGGGATAGAGTGTGGCTAAGACCGTACTTAAAGTTCTGAGTTCTGAGAATATCACCATACAACACCATCGCAGCTACAACCCTCAACCGAGAAGCTATGTTCGCTCAGGAAAAAAGCGAGGGAGAAAAACACAAAACTGCCGCTGCCCACTTCTACATCTCCGCTTATCCCTTAGGCCTTTTGCATTCATCTATACCAGGCGGCATGCCTGTGCAAAGCTTTTGGCGCGTTCCATTTCTAGTTCACCACAAGTTCTGCAACTCCCAACTTCAGCTCCAGTGGACTAAAACGCTGTGGGAATCTTCACCGACCTTCAATTGCAGGCTTGTGTGGCGGTCTGTAGCCAACCTGACAATTTGGCAACACAACATGCTGTAACACGGCAAACGCATGTTCACGATATCAAATCAACATTATGGCTGACATGCCACTCAAGGAATGCAATCTGCTGGATGGGCGAAATTCATACACCTGATGGTTCAAGTCTCATGTGCATTGTGTGCGTCTGTATTCCCAAACGGAAACAAAGGCCCCTCCCCTCAGTGGCCAATTTCAGGCCAAGTCAAGAGGGCCCATGAAAGCATGGCTTTGAAGTGAATTTGCTTCCATGTTTAATTCAAAAACAGCTAGCAGCTAGAGCAGCTAGATTTTGTCTCAGCCTGTCTCTTGTGCTTCATTGCTGGCTTATCATGAAGGGCCTCGAGTTCACGTTTTGAATCAGTGATTCACACCCCTTTCCCAAGTTGAAATTTGCAAGTAAGTGCAGTTTTCACATAGCAGGCTGCAGGACTCTGAGCTGCGATCGTTGGTGCTAGGTGCATTTTTCCTGACATGGTCATGGCCAGCTTTGCACTGCGATCCATTTTATTCGGTTTGATTCACATAAATCATACCTGTCATCTCCCGTCTGTTGTGCTGCTCTGGCCTCTGTTGCTCAATTTGCATCATGGCCTGCAGCTAAGCTGTCTCTTTCGAAAGTGAAATTTAAAGCTATATCGTGAATCCAAGACTATTAACTTCCAGAAACTTTTTGGAAGTGGGATCATGGAGCAAGGGAGTGCCACATCACTACCAGTCTCATGTCAGGCTTTCAAGCATTCCTTCGAGTCATTCCCAGCTGTCCTGCCTCAGTAGAAATCGCTTCCACAGCTGCACTGCGAAATGCCTGGCGCCAGTGCATTGAAGGCATGCGTGAGTTCTGCTTTGATTTGGTTTTGAGCAAGACCTCTTCATTTGCACCTATGCTTCCTTAGCCAATGGTAAGCCCTGTTTTTGTTGTTCTCTCCTTTGTTTCCCGTCTCCTTCAAAACTGTGCATTAGAAAACCGATCGTGTAGAGACAACATGTCATCTGGTCTGTCAGAACTGATTTGGGAAATGTATATCGCCTCCAGTTTAGATCGACACTCTGAGATGCCAGGAGGTAGCTCTTCAACCTGCGAGAAGCGGATCAACAGTGATGGGGACAATACACGAAGTGCCAAAGTAGAAGCAGGAAGAAAATAAGATCAGGATCATGAAATTTCATGAATAGTGAGTCATTATCAATTACATGGATCGGATAATGCTGCTTGATTACAACTAACAAAAGTGTGAAGTAGTGGTGCAATAGCAATAGCAGGTGTAGCGGCCATAACAATAGTGCAACAACAACAACAACAACAACAACAACAACAACAACAACAACAACAACAACAACAACAACAACAACAACAACAACAACAACAACAACAACAACTAAATATAAGTTTCTTGCGACAGCGCCTTTCGTATCTTTTTCCATTCACTCATTCTACATGAAGATGGCCACCAGCTTGATATTTGTAATCACTAAACACACACTCGCAAAGACAGCACTTGCACTTGCACCACTAAGGCACTGAGCATTTTACATTCATTTTACTACACGTTTGCGATTTTAATTTTCAGGGACCAAACTACTTGACAGCAACGTGCAGCAACAACGTATGTCGTGGGGCCACGGATTAAAACCATACAAGTACCTCATCCGAAAAAGCGGCTGCAAAGTGAAAGACAGGACTGGGATCCAGGGCAGAATGGCTGTGGATGGATGGAGCCAAGTCCTGAAGATCAAGACAGGCAGAGCCAGCAGCCGTATGCCGTGTCGTACAGAAACCCGCCTCGGCCAAGCTGGCTAAGCTTAAAGGCTTTGCTTTCAATGTAGCAGCCCCAACTCGACGCAAATGCTGCTGCCTGGGACAAGCAGGTTTTCAAGATCAAGGCCATGACTGGTGCAAAATGTACTAGTTAGATACAATTCCCGAAACGATCGACCTGAGAAACCACAAGCTCTGGAATATATCAGAAAATCGTCAGGGACGCGGCCGGCTATCGACAGGGGCAGTCGCCCTGAACGGAGCAGGTGCACTCTCGCTCCTGTGGGCAAGTGTCAAATTCTTGCCCACCCATTCGACTCATTAGACTAGTCTTGATTAACTCTTGGCCGTTGCACCATTTCAAATCCAGACCCACTCCCATGACACCAAGTCCAATCTCATATGATAATTTCCAGTTTCCAGTGTCAAAAGTGACTTGAAGCGATTAGAACACCAATGAAGCAATGCATCCAACTTATCAGCTCAACATGGTGCCTCGTGAGCTTCCGTGGCCTCAGCAAAACTAAACAGAAATGTCTGCCCTAGGTCCCTAGGTCGAAGGTCGCACTCTGTAAGATGTGTCTTGAGCCTTGTAAGTCAACCTCCTAAGCTCAATGTTCCAAATGTGTGAGTGTATATAGTGATTATAGTGTATGATGTATATGTCAGTCTGTGCGTGCATGCTTGCAAAGGCCTACAAATACGTACAAGTAAGAACCTGGAAAAATCATTTTCGCAACTTTCAATCAACTTATTACAGTCAGGATTGTGGTCACATTCACAAATGAGTACTTGTACATTTCCGATCATGCTGAAAGTTGCGATATCCATCGAACCTCAATCTGAGGAGCCTGCTTGAGGGGCTTGCTGGTCCTGCTTGTGCATTTCATGGCTTCGTTGCTTGTGCTCGTTTTCAGATTCTGGTGCCTATTGCGTCCCTGCCTGAGAAAGTAGTACTTCGGAATGCCGGGATCTCTTTCAACACCTGGGCTGTTAGCTTTGGCAGTCCCAAAATTTTCATAGCGAGGCTTTGAACTGCCAATCCAGAAGCCAACGTCAACAAGGGCTGCGACTGTGACCTTTATACGGTACTTGTAGCCTTTTAGATTGTGCGGCTGTCACCTGGTCTTGAATTCATCCTCTCTACTTTCTATGTCTTCTGTTGGAAATATGGTCTAATGCTCAGTTTCCAGCTTTCCGGCCCGTCATTACCTGAAATTGATTGAAATTGAAGTGCTGACAGAAATTGAGCGGAAAAAACGACATCATATCCTGGCATCATCAAAAGGCAACCATGAAATGTTTCAAACATTCTCAAACACTGTTCCACTGACATGTCACAAATGGATACACATGGTGGGTTGTGGTTGTGGTTGTTGGTGCTGTTGTTGGTGCTGTTGTTGGCGTTGTTGTTGTTGTTGTTGTTGTTGTTGTTGTTGTTGTTGCTGTGGTTGTTGTTGTTGTTGTTGTTGTTGTTGTTGTGGTTGTTGTTGTGGTGGTAGTTGTTGTGGTGGTTGTTGTGGTGGTGGTTGTTGTTGTTGTGGTGGTGGTGGTGGTGGTGGCGGTGGTGGTGGTGGTCTGGCTGCCTCTTTCTGGTGCTTGGTAATTTTTGCTCTTGATCCTACCTGGGGAGTTCCAAGCCTGCATCAAGTGGCATCTGCTTATATCCGCTAAAATGGATCTCATGTCTTTGCCAACAAAACTCAAGCGAATAGTGATGACCACTTTCACTGTGCACACATACGACACAATTCAGGCTATTATGCAATGCCGTCTTTGCATGTGGAGCCATGACATGTCTGCATTGACAAACCATGTCACCACTGGAAGAATCCCCTGGCCTGAATTTCGATCATACCTGGCATGGCTGGGGGTGATCTAACAATTGCCAATGTCTGCACCCACCCACGAAGCTCAATCGTCAAATGCAATTCAGCCTTCCCATGGCTCTGTTTACCCCAAATTGAGCTGATTCATTGCCCGCGCAACGTGCAACATCCAAAAGTGCGACTAGGTGCTAGAGATTTCAGCCTAGACTGGAGTATTCTGTTTCATGGGTTGTGCTTCTTTGTACAGTTTGGAAATCGTAAAATTTGATCAAATGAGTCAACTGGCAGTTGTCTCGTGTTGGCTTCTTGATCGTGTGAGCACCACTGCAGGTCCAGTCCAGCTATTTTTCCGTGTTAGTTTGTAACTTGCCAGGTCCAAGAACAACACGCACTGCCAAACTCCGTCAATAGTGTCTCCTACGTTTTCTCGCAGCGATCAGTTTGCTGTTGCTTCTTGGAAGAGCTTTGCTTCCGGTCCCCAATCACTGCAGCCACCCTTGGATCTGGGTCAAAGGTCAAGTCTGCTTCACAAGGCACTGGCACCAATCCACCCAAAGTCCTTGGGCACAGAGAGACAAAAACAGATTAATCAGAAGGGAAAATAAAGGCAACTCAAATCAGCTGTGCCATACAAAAAGTTGCTCAAGAATCTCATAGAAATGCTGACAGAATTACACAAATGTACCCAGAAACTCATTGCTTTGCAAAGCTGATGCGTGTAATAATGCCGCTGCCCACAATTTGGATACTAAGAGGTTCTCCAAAGAAGCGTTCCAGATATGTTCCGATATCATATGCCGTCAGTGCATATGAAAAATGATCTCATCATCCCTGCGGAACTATCAGGTCCTGGACGCATGAAGAAAATCGCTCTGGCGCCTGACACACTGCAAGGAAGGCATCAGCATCAATGAAGCAAAGAGAGCACGGCTACACATTCAGCTGTTGCTTCAAAAGTTAGGGACATGAGTGAACCAACAAACTCAACAACTTCAATTGAAGGTGAAACCCTCACGTTGCAGGTTTTCAGCTCAAAGGCATATCTTTCAAAATATCTTTCGCACCGAAAGATGGCCAAAAAGCCACTAGGTCCGGTCTATGCGACACTTGGCGCTCCAGCGACAGTGCGGAGCTTTACCAACTGTGGCTCTGCGCAACATAATGCGATCGTCTGTTGTCAAAACTGTCGAGGCCCCAGGAGTCTGTTGGGGCGAAAGTAAAGAACTGCTTCTATGCAAGCTCTGACTAAAACGACCTGTGCAGAGAGCGTGCAGACAGGCAAAAAACAGAACGGTTCACATCATGACCGCACATATTGTCAGGCTGATGCTGCTTGCATTCACATGCCGACTTTCTCCTCATCTGTATCTTGATCCTTATAAGGCCCTCGTACTTCTGGTTCTTCGCATTTTTTGCACGCCTATGTTTGCTTTTATAATACTTGTTGTTTTGCTCTACCTATTGATTATAGTTGTACTTATCTAGATATCGTTTGATAAATATCTATATTTCTACTCGTACTTGTAGCAGAACTACCAATACTCAATCAAATCACAAAGGATAAGACAAGAGTAATGTGACATGGTATTCCGTGGCCAGTTTGGCAACTCTGAGGGGTTCATGTTTGGAGCCCTGTACCATGCTATACCTGCCTGTGGCGCATGAAAACTAGACCTGCCCAAGTAGACCGTCCGCCAGCTCCCTGCCAAAACAGTAGTTGTACTTGTGCTGGATTTCCAATCCGAGACTCAAGTACAATTTCCTTTACATGCCTTTTCCTCGGACCTTGCATAGAGCCAAGAGGTTCAGCCAAGTTTATTGATTTTACGTATGAAGCACAGCATACATAAGAATATATGTGACTTTGTAAACATCTTGTGTATCCTATGAATATCACAAATCCGCTGGGCCGAGGGATGTTCGGTACCAGCTAGGATATTCGTCTTGTCTCAACTGGCTCTGAGAAGAGGAACGACCGACTCAGCTAACCCTCGAAGATTGAGTGATCTTCAGTGGGACTGGATACGCAGCCTGCACTACAGAATCAATCTTCAAGCCATCTTGGTGGAAATGGTCAAGTCATGTGAAGTCACATCCAACTGCTATGCATGTGACATGATCTTGTGACGTGCATGGACTGTACATAAATTGATAGGTGGCTGGTGGTTCAAGACCAATCTGAATCTGCACGCTGGCGGAAGTTTGAAGATGCACGCAGGAAAGTCTCATAAACGCGCTTGCAGCCAGGGTAGTCTTCCAACATGCGCTCCGGATGAAATTGCAAACCTATGACAAAGTGGCCCATCTTCGGATCGTACTTCTGATCATAGAATGCCTCAATGATTCCATCTGCTGCGCGAGCCATCTCTTGAAGCCCAGTGCCTAACTCCTTTGAAGCCTGGTGATGATAGGAGTTTACTCGAAGTTCACCAAGTTCACCACCTTTGTCAGCAATCGATTCAATCGATTCATGGAACCAGTGTGCCAGGGGCGTATTGCCATGGACTTGTATCGAATGCCGGAAAGTGTCATAGGTGAGCCCATCGGGCTGTAAATGCTCAATGGTAGTGCCAGTCTCTGCTGCCAAGTCGCCATATAGAGTTCCCCCTCGCAGTACATTGAGCATTTGAGATCCTCGACAAATTCCCAACACGGGGCACTCAATCATCAGAGCATAGCACATCAAAGCACACTCTAAGTCATCCTTAGACGTGTCAAAGTGGGTCTCGCTTGCAAACTGCTCAGCTGCGCTTCCTGCCAAGCGCTTGGGGAGCGAGCAATTGTACTTCTTCAAGACCTCATCGGAGATATCACTGCCTTCTGCCACAAGGAGGCCATCCATTGGAAAATACTCAAGCAGGCTGGACAGGGTTCGCACTGTCCGTGGCACGATGATGGGAGCTCCCCCAAATTCTTGTATCAGATCCAAGTGCAGCTCTCCTACAAAGTCTACCCACTTGCTCTTGCGCTGATATTGACGAGCTACACACAAGATTCGCGCTGGCCTGTACGGTCGTGGCGCATCATACAAAGTCTTCCAAAAAAGGGCACCTTCAAGTGCTGCCCGTGAGGAATGTGCTGATGTCCACGCCTCCTGCAAATGCGCATCTTCTCCATCCAGCAAGTGGTGAATGGAGGACATGAATGGCACATCTGTCGAATACTTCAATTCCTCCTCCGTCTCCGCATCACTCGTCAGAAAGCCCCCTTCTGCCAGAGTAGAGGTCGATACAAACTCTGGCGACTTTCCAAGCGTGCTAGACATCACCTTGATCTCACCCTGATTCGCGTAAAGCAAACCTTGAGCCCCAAATCGGATCAACCATGACACAGTTCGAAACAAAGTAAGTGACCGGGGCAAGCGACCACCCTGCAGCTGGCTGTACATGTTGTACTGTTCTTTTGTACAAGGTGCCTCTCCAAGGAAGTGCCCAACTTGTTGGCCGCAACTTGCTTGGCCTCTTTGTATGTGAGAACCTGCCAGCCCCGATTCGAGTGGATATGTATACCCGTGTATACCCATGCGTGGCTTCTCAAAATCTGAGACAGGATGTACGCGCCTCTCCAAGGGTGAACGGTAACGAGTTGTAGAGCTGCAGGAACCTGGAGCTGTTGAGCTTTTCCAGTTAGCTTCACAGGTCTGGATTCTTGGACATGTTGTCACTGCATGTCCATCCCGGTCACGCTTTTGGAAAGGAAGAGCGAACTAACAGCGCACTCTCTTGCACACTCTTGCAGGGGGTGGTGCGCTATCTATAGAGACGAGTTGTGATTCCAGGATGGTCCATCATTCAACCTGTGGCGATTCATCTTAGGGCCACTTCAGAAACATGGCGGCATGTTGTGGTACCCAGTACATCGCGATGATCAAGTATATCTTCCCATGGCTTCCGGTCGTCCCAAGTGTTTGTGGGCTGAAACCTTTTTTCTCACATTTTGTTGTCCGTCCTTTTCTGTTGGAGTGTTTTTTAGTGTTTTCTTGAGAACAGTATGTTCATTGGGTTTTCTTCTTTTTCTGCATGTTCCCTGTGTTTCTTTTGTGAGTTTCTTGATTGCTTGCGTCTTTGGTTGATTTGTGCATGTTTGGTTGCGAAGTTCCTTGCCTTCGATCAATCCTTGTCACGCTTTCTTCGTTGATCAATGGCGCATGCAATTGTCCTTGCATTTCTTTGTTTCATGTTTTTGCGATGTCCCTGATTTCTTATTTGTTTTTCAGGATGCTTCTTTTCATCTTATTCTCTTCAGGTTTGCTTGTCGTTTCAGGGTTTCTGAGAATCGGGACAGCCGTGACAGTATTCTCTATCATGTTCAGAGTCTGAGTTTTAATCATCGTTTGGTTGGGTTCTGCTCGTGCTTAATATTGTCATCTTGGGACTGCTGCGTGAGGAATGCACTTTTGAAAATCTGAAGCTGGAGGGGAATTGGAGGATGGTGCGGTAGCTCCCCCACAAACGCACAATCTTCCCTTTTTTTGCCAAGTTTGATCTTTTTGTTGCTTCTCAATGATGAATACGAATGGCAATGCTTTAATTGTTGGGTTACTGGTTCTGTTGTTGTTGCTGCTGCTCTCCTTCCTTTTCTTGTTCTTCTTGCTCTTCGTCTTCTTCCTGTTCTTCCTGTTGTTCTTATTCTCCGTGTTCTTCGTGTTCTTCCTGTTCTTCCTGTTGTTCTTATTCTCCGTGTTCTTCGTGTTCTTCCTGTTCTTCCTGTTGTTCTTATTCTCCGTGTTCTTCTTGTTCTTCGTGTTCTTTTTGTTCTTCTTATCCTTCCTGTTCTTCTTGTTCTTCTTATTCTTTTTGTTCTTCTTGTTTTTCTTCCTATTATTGCTCTTCTTGCTCTTCTTGTTCTTCCTGTTCTTCTTGTTCTTCTTGTTCTTCTTCTTCTTCTCACTATCATTGCTCCTCTTGTTCCTCTTCTTCTTCTTCTTACTATCATTGCTCCTCTTGTTCTTCTTGTTCTTCTTCTTCTTCTTCCTCTTCTTCTTCTTCTTCTTCTTCCTCTTCTTCTTCTTTTTCCTCTTCTTCTTCTTCTTCTTCTTATCATTGCTCCTCTTGTTCCTCTTCTTCTTCTTACTATCATTGCTCCTCTTGTTCCTCTTGTTCCTCTTGTTCTTCTTGTTCTTCTTGTTCTTCTTGTTCTTCTTGTTCTTCTTCTTCTTCTTCTTCTTCTTCTTCTTGTTCTTCTTCTTCTTCTTCTTCTTCTTCTTCTTGTATTCTTCTTGTTCTTCTTCTTGTTCTTCTTCTTGTTGTTCTTGTTCATGCGATAGCTATTCTTTATTGCTGGTTGGGTGTACTTCCTTTGATTCTACTCTCTCTTTCAACCTTCGTCACCGTCGTCACCGTCGTCGCCGTCGTCGCCGTCGTCGTCCTCTTCCTCAACATCATCATTTCTGGCACCATTGGCTTAATTTTTTGATTCTTTGCTGATTGTTCTTCTATGCGGCAAAAGAGTCATGTACGAAATATTGCGAAATAGTACAAGGGCACAAGAGCCATAGATCAAAAGGCCACAACACCCGCGGAAGCCACAAAAGCCCGACAAGCGCAAAAGACGCGAGCGCTACAAAACAAAGCTGTTTTGTGGGGTCTAAAGACAATACTAAAGTACCAAAGCAAAACAATCCCTCAAAAAAATCGTCCTCCATGGCGTTTGTCACGGCCAAAGACACAGGTGGCAGTTGCTGGATGATTGCTGAATTCACACAATGATTGCTGCAACAGTACTAGCATATGGCGCTATGTGGAACAACCAAGTGAGGAAAAACATGGAAAAACAATCTTTCCCAGTGGCCTTGCGCCTGCCACTGGAGGGGCTGTTTGTCGGCTTGCTCCTTCGAAAAAGATATATCGTAGATCGCGAAAATGCGAAAATCATTGACAAGTTTTGGATCTTTTGACCGGGGAAGCCGAAGTTTGCAAACAAAGATTGGGAATACATGTTTCAGCAATTGACGGGGGATACAACACCCAGAATTCAAAAATTCTCGGGATTCCCCTATGAGGAGTAGTGTCTAGTACATATCCATCATACGGAAGCAGATCACACATTACCGAAGCAGTCCAGAAAACCATGTCAATGAGGCTACCAAACATGCATTTGCTCACAATAAAGAGGCTGGGCTAAATAAATAGCACAAACCATGTAAGAATACGTCAGGTCTCTCTTTGTATCATTTTATACCAACAAAGTTCTCAAATTGTATGACTCAAGGTCCATCTCTGTCCCACTGCAACAAATCTTAGGCATATGATAGGACAATCTGCAATTCACTGTGAAGAACACGATCATGCTTCATTTCCTTGTCCAACTGAAAGCCTTTGCCATTGCAAGTTCCGATCAGCCCCTCCTCTAGAGTCCAAAGCTGCACCTGTCCTGGCCAAGTTGGCTGATGTGATCTCGTGAGTTTTCTCGTTTGTACTTTCAAGAGCTCTGGTGACTCTGGTTTAAGCGTGAGGACCTGCCATCATGTATTGCAGCTTGAACATCACCAAAGCTCCAAACATAGCTCTCATCCTCAGTAATTTCTTTCATCAAAATGATCCCAACATTTGTGCGCAGGGTGCAACCCCCTCCAAAAAAAAATAGCACTGCTAAGATGCCAACTCCATCACCCTGCAGCTGGATTTAAAGCAACTTGGTGACCAATTCATAAAATCTTCAACCAGCAAAGCTGCGACCTGGTCCGGCCTTCTCAGATTCTGGAGCTGCCACGCCAAGCGAGGACTTTGCTGCAGCTAAAGCAGCCTGTCTCCATGGTTTACGTCCAGCTTCTCTCATCCACGCAGAATCTACAAATGCATACAAATAAATTGATACTCGATGAAGGCACAGCCATAGTTCCTAAAAAGATCAAATTCCCTTACAATCACCCCAAATTGATTGACAATGATTACAGGAGATCCGCACAGTTAACTGCACCGAAAAGACTAAGATGAATCCTAAATGGTAGGAGTACCAACATCACTTTCACCATCAGATTAGTGATCATTATTGTGCTCGTCAGGATCATCATCATCATCATCATCATCATCATGATGCTCATCACCACACTACTCACCCTACTCACAATTCACAATTCCCACAATGTAAGCATTACACATCAGCACCAACCACCACAACCATGGCCATCATCACTACCTCAACCTTCACCCCCATCGCTACACACATCAAACACCATCAAGCATCAAATCACTCTGTTCTGTCGATTTTCAGTTGTCAAATGGTCACACCAGTGTTTAAAGATTCTCTGTACCCCATGTGCCTCCAAACTCAGGGTGGATTGCAGAATATCAGGAGGATGCGATGTCCAACCTTTTCTTTGAAGCGTGTGCCAATGAGGCCGGCTGCCTTTCTCAGAAGGTCAGAAGCTTCAGGCAATCTTGGCACCCCAACCCAGTGCAAGCACACAGCTTGCGTGGTCAAATTTGCGCCCAATAGATATTGTACCTGGCTGCAAAATCCATCTTTGTACATCAAATACTGAGTTGTTTTATCTTCGTCCTTCTTGTGCAATTCTTATGCTGTTTGTTCCAAACAACTTTGAAGAATTGGCAGAGTTCAACTGGAAAATTAGCGGGCTCACTCAATCGCAATGGGCCCTGAACCTTCAGATTGGCTGCAAAAGAAATTGCACATGGGCTTTGGTTCGACTACTTTTCTTCTCCATGCTTCTGATTTTACAGTACAATAATTGTCTTTCGACAAAGAACAAACAAATGCAAAACAAAGCAACAACACAATTTGATTGTGCATTTCAAGCGCGTGAGTTGTGTTGCTTGGATGTCATCCTTCTACCATCTTCTTCCCTCCCGTGCCTACAAAGTGCCACATGTGCTTCTACAGGCTATTGAATTCTACGGCCACTCTTAGCATCCCAACTAGCGAAGCCAAAAGTACACCTTCAAGACCTTGAAATTGCCAGCGTGCCACCTGAAGTACAACCAAGGCGGACAGAATGTCAACGTTGAAAACTGTCCTGCTTGAGTGCTCGATCGCATAATGGCATAATGACATGCTTGTTGATGAATCTTCAGCTTTCCATGCCTGTTGAAATTTAGATGAATTTAGTATCGTTTTGTAGGGATTCCGGGATTCCCATCCTCCAAAAAGGTTCAAACGGTTAAAGTATGTTAAAGTTCAAACACCCAACAGGCAAGCATGGGTTTGCTCTTGTATGGATGATGTCAACACGACCGATCCAAGCCTTGTCGCTGCAGCTGAGGGAATTTCCCTCGCTCACGGTTGAGGCCTAAGATTAGTGGGAAGATGTTGAAAGTCTTGGAGTATCGTTGCGCCGTGTGGCATCAAGATTTGAGAATAAGTGCAAATTGAAATATATTGAGGATCTGAGGAATACTTTCCCACCTGTGACTTAATGGCCAAACATTTACTAAGCTTGTTTGATTTGAAAGCGCTTTGAAGATGGAGGGGAATAGTACGAGAAGGCAAGTGTCTTATGACCTGCAGGACTTTCACCTAGCATGAGTTCTTCATAGTTGTTCTAGGCTTCGAGATGTCAAACAATGCCTGAACATTCAACAATGCAAGTCTCCCTATTCCTCTTTGTGCATCTGCGGGGTGTGTCCGGACACACACACAAAGTGAGACGTCTGCGAGTGCTCAAATGCATCGTTGCAAACACTCCAGCGATCACGGCAGTACATGCAGTGCTGGTAAATATACGTAGATCTCTGAGAGGGTTTGCAAATCAAATACAGGTAGATAAGTCATGGTAACTCATGAAATTGAATTGAATAACAGCTTGGAAAATTTCTATGATTTTCTTAGCACTGCCTACAGAAGGGCTGGTCAGCATGAATCTGCTGACTCGAACAAGGTCATCCAGGGCT
Source organism: Breviolum minutum Mf 1.05b.01 (assembly GCA_000507305.1). Lineage (NCBI taxonomy): Eukaryota > Dinophyceae > Suessiales > Symbiodiniaceae > Breviolum > Breviolum minutum. The sequence continues at coordinate 4,994 of DF239907.1, read as the reverse complement.
CATGATGCGGGCTGCTCTTCCTCTTCCTCTGGGTAAGCCTCACCACCTAGATGTTGCCACACTGCGTCAAAAACACTAGATTCAAATCAAAGGCTTTTCAGCAAAGGCCAATCTGTTTCAAGCAGTCTCAACAGTGATCATGCGTGCAGGTGTCTGCGTGTGTTGCTCTCTTGGAATCTCTTGGACACGACTTGATGGTAGTCATACTGCTGCTACTTTCCGGTTCCAACTTCAAGACCACCAGGACGACCACCACCACAACCATCACCACTACCTCCCCCACCACCACCTTGTAAGTTCATTGGGCTGTAGGCTGCAATGATATACAGTACTTGTTGATACTTTTTGTGTGTGCAATGGACATAAAGCGTGCTGATTGCACTTTCATTCTACGGTAATTGCACAGTCCGGAAAGTTTGTCGTTCTCGTGATTCAGGCTTGCTAGAAGAGCCGAAATATCTGGAAATTGCTATGAATCATTACTATTTCTGGTTGCTTTCACAGATTGCAGGTCTCTTCCCAGCCTTCCTCGAAGCCTTCCTCAAAGCCACCTTCTTCGAAGCCTTCCTCGCCCTCTGCTATTCCCTCACCAGGTGGATCCTGAGCTCCTGCAATGGAAGTTGCTCCTCTTGAAAGAAACTTTGCCATTTAGGTGCAAACAATGAATTCCAAGTATGCCAAAGTCGGCCTGCAAGCTGGAAAAGGGTTCAGTGATGTTCACTACAAAATGAAAGTAACGTATTCTACTTGCGTATTATGAGGAGCACACTTTGTATGAGGTGCCACTGCGAAGTTACATGTTCTTCATGTTTTCTCTGATTACCTCCAGTCTTCTTGGCGGAGGCTTTCTGCATCAGGATCACCATGATCGCCTCCGAGCTGCTTCCGTTTCTTTCAACTCTAGATGGCGGACAAAATGAATATGACTCCGTACATCCCGGTACAATTGACAGTCCCCATGTGTCCAAAATCGAGCAGCAATGGTGATGGCCACGCACAATACGCCAGCAATGTTGAGCTGTCCTGGGCTGGTGTGATGCAAATTGATCTTGTTAATTACAGGGGCATGACGAGCTTCAAAATCAATGATTCCTTTTGAATCCTTTTGGGTTTTCACGATCGGAACTTGCACACAGGAACCTGAATACCCCCATTGACAAATGTGGTTTGTGATGGTCGATGGAAAAACGTAAGAACAATCGAGATGAGCTTGAATCAAAATATGCAAGAAGAACAGGAAAGAAACCAAGTATAGACACTATGAATGTATAAGATACTATGAGAAAACTTCAACAGTCGAGACAAAACCAATTCCAAGCGGCCCATAGTTGCCAGGCCGGCCACATCTGCCTCAAGACCCTCTGGACCTTCTGCTCCGACATCGCCCTGCTCGCCCACAGCCCCTGGTGGACCTGCAGAAATGGACAGTGCAAATGGAGGTTGATGGAATGATACGGGCTGAACATGTTTGAATTGCAAGTATGTCTCAGATATGTTTGTTGTGACACATGGTGGTCTCTTGCATTCTCTTTGAATTCATAGTTTTCATCACCCCGCTGTAAAAAAGGCCTTCAGATTTCTAGTTTTCATTGATTCTTGATCTTTCAAGAGGCTGTTGGAGCCTTCATCACCTTGGACGCCCAGTTTTCCGTCGGCTCCTTTGAGTCCCGCCGTTCCATTTGGGCCTCAAAGCAGCATGGATCAGCAATGATCAGCAGGTTAGAGCTGCCGCGGAATCGTTGAAAAAACCAAATAATTCTATACCGCAAAAATCTGTAAACATCATATACGTACATAATATATATATATATATATGCATGCCGCATTGCGGGTTTTGTGTTCAGATTCAAGATCATGACTTTGCACTGTATGCATGCTCCAAACTCCACACATCAATCAGCATCCCACCAGGATATTGAAGAGATGCTTTGCAATTGCAAGGAGTGAATGGTAGAATCTATGTGATGAGAGGTTTCTCCATACGAGTACAAACCACCTTTTGATATACAATGGACCATCAATGCCTCCAAAAAGCCTGCGATCTTGGTAATACATCGATCTGGGAATCACAATCAAACCCATCCAATGCCGCACGTCCAAAGTGCCCCATCAATCATTCTACTCCCTGCCTGTTACCCCAGGAAGTCCAACTGGTCCCACTTTCCCAGCAGTGTGGCAAATAGCTGTGGTATAAGTTGTGCCTGGTCGAAAGCTTTGACCATCCAAGCCATCAGTACACTGAGTACGACAAAATTCGAGCTTTGTACCTTCCTCTTTGCTAGTGTCTTGCTCAGCACTATAAGACGCCTTGGTTGTCAAATGGGCCAAATGCTACAAGTCATTGCTGGGAACATCGTTGAATACCGAGCAATGAGCAAATCAAATCATTTCATAATTTGTCCCGCCAAGCTGCATAGTGACTACATAGGCCTTCACCGTCTTTTGTTGACCAAAGGGTGGCTTCACAATTTCCAGACTGCAACAAGGTAGGGACGGCACGACTGATCAGAGAAGAAGTTGCTGAAGCACGCTTGAAAGAGTGGTGAGATCTGGTTAGATCGGGTGAGAAAATTTTCGGTTGAAACATTTTGAACGTCTTTCAGTCTTCATCTTTCTCCCTGCTGTGCTCTCTGAAATAATTATACTCTCCAGCATTTCGAATCACGTCTCCAGAAATCTGTTGACTCTTGACAACGTGTGATCAATGTGACAACAGTAGGCCTGCTCCACCTCCATCGTTGCCAACTTGAATGTGCGTTTATTCCCTGGGAATTCTATCCAAGCGTATGATCCGGGCTTTCCTCCACAGTCCACGACGTAAGGTCCAACCTGCAAAGAAAAAGGCCAAGATGCCTGCTAGGTTACCGAAGCATTTTTCTCACCGAATGTGATGCCGGTGATTCAAAACCAAATATCTGATATTGGATATTCATGAATATTCACACAAACAAAAGATTAGAAATGGCAGAATTGCACAAAGTGGAACACATCTTCTATGCGCCTTTGCATGCCAATTTTCAGTTTCCCCCTTTCCGTGAGCTCCCGAACCGTCTTCGTTTTAGTGAGCTTGCCGCACAATGTGGCATCTTTGGTGCAGCCTTGCATAGGTTTTTTCATGTTTTTTTCAATCGAAAATGGCACAACGACATCAGAGCTGATCTAAATTCCTTTTTGCAGGATGGCCCATCTTAGCTACTTTCGCTGAGCATTAGCCATCTCCATGTTCGACCGTCGTGCACATAAGTTGACTGTTGCTTAAGGCGCCCTTTCATCGTTTTGCTGAAATCCCACAGGTGTTTCGGTGCCTTCAGCAGTGCTGCATGCTTTGGAGCTCACTCCAACCAGCATTGGCTTCGCAACACTTGGTTTGAAGTCGTTGTTGCTTGGGCCGGTATAAAAGCTGATCTTGCCAATTCTCTCGGCCTTATCACATTCACGTGCGGGTAGAATCTTTTCTTCATGCTATTTCACTGCGACAAAATGATTCTACGTAACTCTGGAAATCTTTGGTTGACACTGAAACAACACGCAAGCAAAGTTGGTTTTCAAAGCTGCAATTGAATTCATCTATCATCCTAACATATCATATAACTACGAATATATACAATTTGCACGTAGTTATGTACAATAAAACGCACGGCCAACAACTTTGCTGCTTAGACTCATCTGATGCAAGTTTGATCTGCAGCCAGGGGGTGTTTCCTACCTGTCGTGGCTTGGCTGTGGAACTTCAGGAACGAGTAACGTAACGAGTATATAAAGTATTTTAACATGCCGCAATATGAAAGTGTGTGTGAGTGTATGTGCGTGCGTGTAGAACCTGTACGCATCACTTTCCAATCCGCTATGTGAAGTGGTATTTGCAGAACTTTGTCTTCAATTTTCAGCAGGGGGTCACAGCACTTGGTTACTTACGGTGTCCAACGAAGCGCGGCAACCAAGTTGAAAGCTAGGCTTGGCGGCTCTTGTGTACCTGCCTATATGCAATGCTTGGCAATGTTTGAATATATTGAACTGTTGGACAAGCTGTTCTGCTTCGGTGGTTTTCTACATGTCAAGCACCTGCAGGCTATTTGCTTCTTTATTGCATGTTTATGTATTTTTCAATTTGCGTATCTATTGCTCTGTTACGTCAAACCACCAGGTGATCCATTGAAACGCTTCTTCTGATCTTCATGACGAGCTTCTTGCTTCGATTCATGAAAGAAACACGTTCATGCAAATTTGGACACTTGAAAGTGTTCTCAGTGAGTGTGTGTGCATGCGCGTGTGCGCGTGTGTCGATGCATGTGATGCAGTCCTTGGAGGCGGCTGCAGTACTGGCCCTGGCAGAAATCAGTCGATTCTCCCAGATCCCAGGAGAAACATTTTAGAAGCCTGCACATGTGCAAATAATGGTAAAGAAACAAAAGGAGTGAATAAGTTCAAAACATAATTAAGACATGGAGGAACAAAAGTACAAAATGAAATGGATAAGGCACGTTTCAAAAACTTAAACCAGCAAAACTGAAAAGGAATTGCAAGAGAAAGCAAACGGACCAACACAAAGGTGTTCATCTTGCTTACCATCAAAGTCAATAGACGAAGGGTAAACCCTGGAAAAAAAAATACCACCCCTGGGAAAAAAATTAAGCTTTCCCTCCCCACGAACCCCTGGAAAAATTTTATCACCCTGGAAAAAAAATCAAGCACTCAACCTGAACCTGGCTGGAGGGGGGTTGAGGGGGAGGGCGCAGCGCCTCCCCCCCAGATGCATTCGCAAAACATGCTACGTGATTCGCTCGCAGTTCATAGAATTTTTGGGGTCGTAGGTTCAAAAAACTTTTGTCGCTGCTGCTGCTGCTCCTGCTCCTGCTCCTGCTACTCCTGCTACTCCTGCTACTCCTGCTACTCCTGCTACTCCTGCTACTCCTGCTACTCCTGCTACTCCTGCTACTCCTGCTACTCCTGCTACTCCTGCTACTCCTGCTACTCCTGCTACTCCTGCTACTCCT
>DF239906.1:112304-150194 GCA_000507305.1 Breviolum minutum Mf 1.05b.01 | reverse complement strand
AGCGTTGTTTTTTTTATCAAATACAAAGTGAAGTGGTAGATTTGCCCCCCCCCCCCCCGAATACTAGCTCGCAATGGAGCATCACCATTTTTTGATATTTCTAGTAGGAGAGACATCTTCAAATGGTTGGTTTTCCAGTGTTACATTGGTTTTCAAGGGTTGTAATGGTATACATTTTAGGACGACACGATTCTCAGATCTCAGAGTCTCATGGTTTGCGTCCCTTTTTTTGGAGATGATAACCTCACCAAATCATTCGCAAAAGACTAACAAAAACCATTGGATGACTATCGATTTCACAGTAATCCCATAGCATTCCCTACTAGGATGAACCAAACAAGGGTTTTCATAGCAATCCCATCACAGCAGAACTCAGATCGTGGGACCATGGTGCGAGCCAATTTCGAATCAGCAGGGTTGAGTTAAGCCGTGGGCTATGCCAAATGCTTTGCACGTTGTACAGACGGCAGAGACGGCACAAACATGTTTCCCAAACGATATCAGCATATCAACTCTTTTTTTCGGGATGTTTATTTAAAGTATATTAATTATTATTTGTTTTTGAAATTGTTTTGTTTGACCCCTCCAACCTTAAAATCAAGCGATTTGTTACCGAGCAGGAAGAAGCCGGACCCTCAGGACCAACAGGGACCTTGACCTATTTTTGAGGAGGTAAAGAGGTCAAGCATCGCATAGATCAGATAGCATAGATAATAGGAGCATCAAGGAAGCTCAAAATAGCATTTGACCATTTGGAACAAATTTGAAGCTATTTGGGTCATGTTTTTTTTCTTGGTTGGATTGAAACTCAATATAGTTGACGTGTTTTTTTTTGAAGTTTCAAATCGATACCCTGAATTCTAGATTGTTTGTTTGTTTGATGTTTGTTTGGTTCAATTCGTTTTGTTTCATTTCTTGAATCAACTACCAGTAAATTGATGCAAATTGTTCCAATTGGGGTACCCCTTTCGCAACAATCAATTTCATAAACAATCCTAGGAATCCAAGCCACAGGGCCCCAAACCATCAATTACACTCACTGAACTAACATTTTCGCCCGTGAAAATAGGCCAGAAATTTCCCCAAAAGGAAACTCCATCTTCCAACCATCCATTTTCAGGTGCTACTGTTGATGGTTCAGAAATCTGGCGATCACCAGTTGAGGGAAAGGTAGATTTTGTTCCCATGATTTACAAGGTTTTAGCACCACCTCTGCCAGGTGGTTGATTGGGATTTCTGAACCATCAACAGTATGTTGGTTTCCGTTTCAGGGAGTGTAACCTTTCATTGAAGCTATTGGTATTTTGGAGCTTTGCCAACTTTTGTTGTCGTCTCTGAGTTCAATAATCATCCGGTCGCCACGCACATGTTTTCGCCTGCAAAACGTTTGAAAATCCCATTATTTACAGGGTTTTACACATTCCAGGTGGTTGGCCTTTGGATTTCTGATTTTATCAAGTAGTAGGGACCCAGGATCTGAGCGAGGCAAGGTTGGGGTTCAGTTCCTCAGATGTTCACGCAGCAAGCATTCCATGCAGTTTTTCATTTGTTGGACTCAAAAAGCCTTAAAAAAATAGCCAAAATTCCAGGTTTTGCAGGCAAATTCCCCCACCCGGGGTATGCACAGTGTTCAAGGATTCGGCCGTCACGTGAATCACATCCTGGAGGAAAATGGATCATTGGGTACGGTATTGGGGATGGTTTTTTTTTCATGAAGAATCTGGAAGGTGTCCAGAGTGCTACAATATTTTTTTTGCGTTTTGATGCAAAAAAATGATTCAATCAGAAATTCCAAGACAGTTTGTTTGCCATTCCAACCAATTCCTCTTGATTGTTGAAAATCGGTGTTGGTTTTTGTTTGTTTTTTGATTCCAACCCAAATGGATGTTTCCGAAAATAGTGGTACCCCCAAATCATCAATTTTGATAGAGTTTTCCATTATAAACCATCCATTTTGGGGTACCCCTATTTTTGGAAACACCCAAATTTCCTGAAAATCCACAAACCATCAAATCCTGGGATTGAGGACTCTCAAGTCGTGAATTCAAGGTCGAACGGATGGTAATCGTCGCATAGAAGAACCTGAAAAATCCCTCTTGTCGTTAGTAACATCCTCCCTTTAAATGAACTTCGTAGTTATAAATTTATAGTGGCTTATTATGGCTTGTTTATGTTATTTATGTTTAAATATTATAGATATATGTGCAAATATGCCATGTTTGCCACTGAATATAATTACTAGGTGGTGGCGGTTTCAATGCAAAGACTTTTTTTTTGATCATCCCTATGTGGGGAAGATTCCCAATTTTGACGAGCATTATTTTTCAAATGGGTTGGTTCAACCACCAACTAGATGAATTTTGCTGCACGACATTTTTCCATCACATGCTGAAAAAAAGGTTGTGGAAGAAGTGCCACGCCTGTTAGAGGTGCAGATGGGGAAACTCAGAGTCTTACCCAGATGCTCCATGTAAGGAATATGTCCCTACATTTGGAGTAAATTTATGGCAAATGTAGGTAACATGGAGCATATGGGTTCGATATGATGTTGTAATTTTACATGTGTACATGCTTAGTATCACAAGATATTTGGCACAAGATAAATTATTACTGTAGATATGTTCTTTCCAACACATGAGTTGTGCACACCCGTGAAATGAAATAGCATCATCAACATCATCATCATCATCATCATCGTCATCATCATTGTCATCATCATAGCCATCATCATCATCATCATCATGGTCGTCGTGGTCGCCGTCCTCCTCCTCCTCCTCCTCATCATCATCATCATCATCATCATAATCGTCATCATCATCATCATCAGGATTGTATTCTGAAGTCAATGGTGAACATGCTAGACTGTGCAAATCTCGGGTATATAACAAGAAAAGGGACTCCGATCTTAAGTCACAGTCAGAAAAAAATGCAAAACATTGATGTAGCAATTGATGCACCCGTGTGGAAGGCTGTTTTTTTTTCTATTTGAGCTCGTTTAACTCGTATTTTGTGACATCTTCCAAAAAGGTGAGGAAGGACAAGCTTGCCGACAATTTATGGCTTGATGCTTCCAGAGAATTAGGGATGATGAAATGGTCTCAAACTTGTGGTGTCAAAGAATATTCACCCTTGAAATCCAATTTAAGTGATGACTTTTTTTGTTTTCGAGTGAATGGCCCATATTTGTCTCAAACTCATGGACCCCCCCCGAAATCACAGCCAGTTTTTGCAAGTGGCCTGAGACAGACCCATTGGATGGTACCCTAGCTGTTAAACCCCCCCAAAGAGCCATTTAAAAAGGCGATATACCGATGAACTCCAGGCTGCTGCTGCCGGTTTAGCTCCAGCGGAGCCTTTGATTGTGCGAGTGAGGTGACCGGTCGAAATGTCGAAGTTTTTCCTGACACGCCGGGAGTGATGTGTTTACTGTAGGGGTTTTCCCAATGACCGAAGATGATGAATCGAGAAACATTCCCTATTAGGATGCATGGGACTAGAATTTGTTTCCCTCAATTTTGGCTTTAAATTTATGGTAATTGTATGTAATTGTGGGGGATACCATTACATGGATCCTGTGGGATTGATCCAAGTCCCTAAAGTCGCGAGTCTTCCATTGGAAGCACTGCGAAATTTCGCTGCCAGTGCTTGCCGGGTCTTCTGCCGTTTCCTCACGGCCACTGCGGATGAACAGCTCCGAGAGGACAGCACAAAAGAGTTTTTTTTTTTGTATTCTACGTGGTCTGTGTCAGAGTTACCCCAGCCGTAACTATAGAATGAGGGAAGATGATGTCATGTTTTCATTGTCAATACCTTTTGCCAACCCATAGAAAAGAGAATTTATGGGATTTGAAGTTCATATACGGGCTTTCTAACAGAGATTGGTTGAGTATAGAATTCCAATTTGTCCAAATTGGACAATACATCCAATTGCACCTCGAATTTCAGCCGTACCAACAGGGAGTGGAAGAATCGAGGTTTTTGGAGCGACCAAAAGAAGCGAAGGATAGTTACTTCACCAGGTTCTTTCGAAAGAACATGCTTACAAATGGTATTAACAGGTGGGATTCCTTGGGATACCGGGATACTGTGACTTTTGTTGAATCTTTTATCCCTTCAACATACAGATACAGGATCCATGTTAATTATTTGACAGATACGTTTTGAGGTTCACCCCACACAAAGGAATCACAACTATGCCCTCAAAGGTGTCATTCCAAACGTTTGTTCATGCTTGACCTTCGCAACACAGAGGATTTGCTGTTGAAGAAGGGCGTGCTGGCATCTTTAGGGTCCTTGCTAAGAGATGCTGATGAGGAGTGAGTTTGACATGACGTCAACTGTTGACCCCTTTTGAGGTTGCGGATGTAACATGGATGAGACAAAATGCTAGGAAAGCATAGGACAAAGTGAACAAAACAAAGAAACCATGCAACAATGCTAAGAGAGTGCACATTGTTTTAAGGAAAGCTCATCAATCAAAAAGAGTACAACAAAACGAATAACACATGTGCGATGATTATCCATAATTCTTCATTTTGTTTTGTTGCATCTATGTTTTTCTTGTTTGATTGTACATGTTGAACTGTTTCGGAATTTCGGGGGAATTGTTTTTGTTCCATGTGATAACGTGTTTGCACTGTTTTATTGGTGTTTGTAGGTGTATTGCATTCTTTGGTTTCCTCATCCCTAGAACAGTGAACCACACACGGCATTCAAAACTATTGAAGTGGATAATTTATACAGCATATACTTGATCGATGCTGATTCCGAAGTATTATTTTTGTTTTTAACTCTAATCAAGTCCAAGGATTCTGTCAAACTATGAGGATCTGTACCAACCATCGCAATGTTTTATTCAGTTTAATTGATTTCATCACCTTGTCATTCCTGAATCAAACTTGGTTAGTTTCTAGAGTTCACGGGGTTCAACCATGTTCAACCCCATGTTTTCCTGCCGTCACCATGTTTACCAGTTGACCAAGGAGCTATTACACCTATGTCTTGAGTGCTTGTGCATCATCGTCAAGGCGATGAGCTGGTTCATTTGAGAAGAATGTCACCGATGGAGCATGATACGATAAAGCAAGCAGACATCCTTCGAGTTGAAATTCTTTATTTTTTATATACCCTCCAGGGAATTAACATATATCCCCTGATAAGGCATATTTGAAGATGATTTTCCTTTTCCCCAGGTGAGATATGTTAGTTTCCTGGAGGGTATGTTTTACTGCTTAAATTTGGGTATTTCGTTGTTGCCTTTTTTAGCCGCTGATTTTCTTATTCAAAGCGTTCCCTAAAAAATCAGGATTTCCATCCTTCAACGCAATCTAACTGGGATTTCGCCAAAAATGCCCACCGCCAATTTGAAAAAAAACAACAATTTTTCCATGAGTTTTTGGGGTTCATGCAGTATTTTGGTATAGTTATGTTGTGGTTCAACGAAAAAACCCAAGAAACACCAACAAAAATCCTTGAACTTCTCTTCGAACTCTGACCCACGCATCAGCCGAACCCCGAAACGTTCCGAAAGCTTGCATTTCGCCTCGCCAGAAATGCCCCAACACCATGGCTGCGGTGGATGGTGACCTGTGTCCACTGACAGTGCAGGTGACCACTTGACCGGCTTTGGTGGCTTCGTCTGTTGGTCCACAGCTGTGCGAGAAAACTTTCCCCCAACAGTTTCGGTGAAATGACCACCATATATATTATTATGTATAGGTGGTTTGAAACATTGTTTGCCTTTTTACCCGTACCTGGGGAGATGATCCAATTTGACGATCATATTTTTTCAAAAGGGTTACGTGAAACTAAAACAAGTGTGTTAAATGGGCCCATGGGCCTACTAGGGTTTTGTAATGTAAACACGACTTGTAACCATGGGCAAACGACGAAACAAGGATTCTCGTAAAGATCAAGTAAAGGTAAAGATCAGCTTTTTCGACGATTCGCCACTCTGGGAGATCGGGGGGATTTTGAGAGCTTCAAAGATTCGGCCGTGCATCAAAGGTGTTTTCCATATTTTCATTGTCAGAGCTCGTGTCTTTACTATCTGGGAATTTAGGTGAATTTACAAAAGATTGGGGGCAGATTTGTTCCCACTGATCCGTTCTCAACAAAACTTGATTTAGAGGCAATCCATCGAGAGAGTTCAGCATTGAAAACTACCAAGACATGACAACATCAATTGTTCCCTCTAAGTCGCAGTACCCATAGGATCCGCGTATGGTATATTTACCTACATTTACCATAAAAGTCAACCAAATGTTGGTAAATATACCATACATGGATCCTATGGGGTATCTTCCCAGTAGACCGTTGGAAAAGCATCGGTCAGTGATAGATTTCCTGGGTTCGACAGCGATGTTTGGAGTCTCGCAGATTTGGCGTCGTTGTGCCGCTGATCCTATGGTGCATATGCAGGCGCATATCAGTGAATCATCCTGGGATGCCAATCAAATGGGGGAGATGAAGGATCTTGAGGCTATCATAGGCTATCCCAACATATCCCCAACCACTGGATCCCAAAGCACCTTGGTTACCCCACCTGTGTGATAGTAGCAGATCTCTTACGGGGCGAGTTTACGAAGTTAGTTTTTGATGCAATAGAATTTTGTTGACATTTGTTTCCTCAGATTTACTGGCCATGTTTTTCTTGTTGAAAACCACCAACTGCATGCCGGAAGAGCTCACCCCCCACTCAAAAAATAGAGATTTCATCAATTTCATTTGCTTTGTGATATTGGGGGAGCGATTAAGGTCGCCAGGGATGATATGTTTTCCCACTAAATGAGGAGCTTAAAGAACCCCAGAACCCTCAAAATCACAGGGCAGTCATAGATGAGAAAATTTTCAGACAGGCTGTGTCCAGAATGTCTAGAGTGGATTTTTTGCAGCCCAAAAACATGCTTTTACAACGACAGGGGGTCATTAATAAACTGGAAGACATTTTTGGAGGGGATCAAATTTACAACGCAAATATATGACAATTTCGACTGATTTCCCCGGTTGGTCATAGAATCCCTAGGCATCCGGTCATATTCTAAGCTGTTGATCCAATCACCTCTGAAACGCGTAGTATTTAGTTTCCACTACCTCAGAAGGTGATTGGATTTGCTAGTGTAAATGGAATCATAGAAGGGGTTACTATTGGAATATTACCCTTTTAATAGCTACTATTCCTGTTAGTATAGAATATTACCCTATTCCCCTTACTACTGTTGATGGTTGAAATCCTGCACCAGTTGATAGGTAGTTTATCCCATAATTTACATCCCATCACTCCCAGAAGGGTGACCCTATAGTGAAATGCTATGAAAACCCTTTAAAAATCCTATAAAGCCTATAAAACCCTCTAAATCCCACAAAATCCCATACAAATATTACCTAGGTGGTGGTTTCAAACCTGTTTTATGTTCACCTTCAGCTGGGCAAATGATCCAATTTGACGATCATATTTTTCAGATGGGTTGGTTCAACCACCAACTAGTTACCCTTAGCCTTACAATCCTATAAATCCTATATAAATCCTATAAATCTTATAAAACCACCCATAAATTCCACAAAATTTCATTTGAATATTACCCTTACTATTGTATGTTACTATTGGATCCCTGTTACACTGCTTCGCCACCGGTTCAGGTCTTAGATCTGGTGAGCTGTTGCGTGTCCACTGCAAGACGTTTACAACGCTCCATGGAGGTTGGAAAGTGTGCGCTTCTGGATTTGATGTATAGAAATGTATGACGTATTGTTGTTTTGTTATTATTGCATTACGTCATATATCTATAATTCGTATATATATATATCTGTAGAGTATATAGATACTTATATGATATTTTACATATTGTATCATTGTCCACTGTTAAACTATGATTTTTGTTGTTGCTTCCTTGCTTGCTTCACATAATATGTATGATGCCATTGTATGTTCTATTGATTGTTTTTCCTATGGTCCTATGATACATGGATGCAGTCATGGGGACAACTCCACAACTGATCCAATCAGTTCAGACATCCAATGGGTGTCGGTGGACCATCTCTTAACCCTGTTTGATAAGATGTGTATATGAATACATAAAAATCATATATGTACATACCATATCAAATGGTGTTCCGGATTTCTGATTGCAACAGTAGAGCCTCGAGGAGCATTTGCTGCCTGTGGTGCATGCAGATTTGCAGCACCAATCTCAGTTGAGTTTGAGAACTATATACTAGACGTGGAGTGACATAATCTTCTGAAATCCTGGTTGTGTGACAGGGGTGTCTTTTGGTTCAAAGAGACATTTCTTTTTCCACAGTCTTTAAAAATAATCGGTGTGAATCTTCAACTTTCTTCAACTCATCAAACATCCAACTACTCAACTACTTTTCATCTTTTTCCCACCGTATTTCAACAAAAATCAACACTTGTTCCTCCCCCCAAAAAAAATATCCTTTCCCGGAGTTTACCTCTAAGGTCTTCAGATGCGCATTTAGCCTCTTCAGCAATGGAACTGTTTGGAGTGACCCCCTTTTTTTTTCGAAGGTACGTGGCTAACCGTCCCCCAAAAGCTGGGTTAATACAGGGCCAACGTACAAACCAATAGATGGTGTGCCTGTGCCATCTACTTTTAAATTACCAATTTTTTTTGGGGGAATCAAACTTGATGCAGATATATGGTATGTTTTGAGGGATTTCCCTTTTTTATGGTGCATTGTTTGGGTTGGTAATATAATTACCCAGGGACAAAACCACCCATTGAGCAGTGAACAATAGAAACAATATACTCTAGCCCCCAAAGATAGCCACCTTTTTTGTCCAGAATGTTTGAAAGGGTATGTATACTATCCCTTTTGCCACCATTTTTAAGAAGCTTTGGCTGTCGTTTTAGGGAGTATATATTGAGGGATGTGTGAACAAAGGCTACTGGTTAATACTAGTTGTTTTTTTGTCACGGTATACTTGTGAAGAATAGGTTTTACAGGAGATTCTACTGCCGTGTAAGTGTTGATGGAAGAAATCCAGCACCACCTGGGATGTATAGAACCTCGTAAACACTGGGACAAACTACCAACCTCAACTGGTACAGGAAGTCTTCCAGCAACAGTATGGGTGGTGTAATGAACCATGTTTTGAGGATCTCTATCTAGCCGATGCTTTTTTTTTTGTACAGGAAAAAAATGTGGGATGGTATTTTTTTTCATTTCGAGATGCTACACGGCCCACATCCTGGGGGCTGAAATGGGCGGTTGTTTCCATGGATTTTTGGGAATGTTTTGCAAACTATAATAACTGGGTGGTAGTTTCAAATATTTTTTGATCTTCATCCCGAAATTTGGTGAAATGATCCAATTTGACGAGCATATTTTTCAACGGGGTTGGTTCAACCACCAACTACTAGTAGTATAATAAACGTTTACGATGGGATCTGAGGAATAGATACAGGAGTGGGATCTCATTTTTCAACAGCTTCGGTGGATCAAACTTGGGATACCAGCGAAATTTGTTTGTGCCTTTTTTGATTGCCTCTTTGAGTTTTTCAAGAGGCCCCATGTTTTTGAAAAGGTGGAATGTTTGGATTGAACATGTTTTTTTGGGGTTCAATTTTTAAAGCTTGCCTTGGTTAGTGGGTAATTTTGCGATTTTCTTCACCTTATCTTTTGCCTGGAGATGATTTCTTGAGTTTACCAGCAAGATGCTGGGCAGCATCAGTATCTAGGTGGTCGTTTCAACAATTGTTGCTTCAAAAATCGCTCTGATTTTTTGGAAGGATTGTATACTCCCCCGAAAACTAAGATGTTCCCTGAAAAATAGTGGTTGGAAGACGATCCTTTCCTTTTGAAATGGCCGGCCTTTGTTTGGGGACATTCGTTCGTTTTCTGGAGTGCATCCAATTTGACAAACATGTTTTAATGTTTTGTCCCACAAAGTCGGGTTCCCACCAGTTCCCACCCGTGGGAATTTAACAGCTTGCGATCACAGATCCAAGATCTTACCAAAAAACTCAACAAAGTGTCGTCTTGATGGTTCCCCCCCCCTTTTTTCCATGTTTTTCCATGTCCTAATGTTGCCCCCTAGTTTTGTGCACGTGTACACATAATAGTATGCAACTTGCCAAAAACATTTTGAACACCAAAATCTATTGAACCAATCCTTCATTTTGGGGTTCCATGAGGTTCATTTCTTGATTTTGGGGTCCGGGATGCAGTTCCTTGTGGTCATTTCTAGGAGGTTTTTGTTGTTCTACGTTCGTGTTGCACATTGCTTGTGGTAAATTCGACCACTTGCAGCGGTTCGTTTTGGGATTTTATTTCGGGTGCCAACCTGATCTTGTAACTGACTATAGATAGGACCATCCTAGGATTACCATGGATCAATCTCCCCAAAGTGGTTGGATTGTTTCATTACTTTGGATAGCTACCAGCTCTATTTGGATCCTTACCTTGACAACCATGCGACTCTTGCAGGTTAGGGAGTTCAAGCAGTTTCACCTAAATGAACTTGGGGGTTGTGTCATGATGTTTTTTTTCCAATATATAAAATGGGTGGTAAAAACGGGTCCAGATGCAGATACACAATATCGTTCAACACTCTCCTTTCCTGATTATTTTCCGAATCCAAACTTTTTTTTGGGGGAAAAAAAACGGGATGTTTTCCATGGCGATCATGGCGAGGTACTTTTGAAGCATTCTGATGTGCCTTTTGCAGAAGAGATTCTGACCTGTGCTGGCTTATTACTGGCCAAGGCGGGGCGGTCCATGGTTGAAAACTGCCAAGCAAAAATTGGCCCAAAGGTGTTTGGTTTCGGGGTTTTTGTTTGATTGTAACGGGTCAAAATGATGGTCCTGGGATTGTGAAGCAGTCAAACCCATAGGTTTATCCATGTATGGTATATATACCTACATTTAACATAAAAAAATCAACCTCATGTAGGTATATATTCCATACATGGATCCTATGGGAAATATATTCATAATGGGAAATATTCTTTTGTTGCCCTTACCTTTCCGAATTGGTGATTGAGTCAGCTTCCGTATGTTTTTTTCCCCTGTTCATTGATGATGCAATTGTATATTAAACATCTCTGACAGATTGAGTCATACATGTTTGCAGCAATCGGCGCAAGTTTGAAGATTGAGTCACAACTACAAAGTCACATATTTCCAGCTTCTGATTGTAACATCATCTTTGACTTGATCTAAAGTCAAGTAATCATGATGATCATGATGCATGACTTGCTTCCTTTAATTGGTGAAGGCATAGCTGCGCTTCCGGCGCTTCCGGCGTTTCCTTTGTTTGTGAGATCCGCAAAGCCTTGGGAAGCCTCGGCGCCATGGCGGGAGACGAGATGTTTGAATGGCTGGCCCAGGAATTGGCGCAAGAACGGATGGAACTGGATCCTTGGCAAGCAGTTTTCTGAGATTCAGATGACGATTGGTTGAGATGTTTATTTATGATCATTGATCATTTTTGGATTTGGGCTATTAATTATTAGTTTGTTTTGGATGATTATATATACTAGTATACATTTACAGTTTTTTGCCATTGCAAATATTTTAGATTGAGCGAAGGCAAAGCTACATGTACACATCTCAAGTTGCGTCTTTTAAAAGGAAAGACTACACCAGAACATGATCATGTTTCCTTTCAGAATGGAAATACTTGGATTTCAGTAGAATCTTGCTTCAGTAAGATACGAAAAATGCCTGAAACGATTCATGAATCTATTTGAAGATGTTGTGTTTGCAACTTTTTCATTTTCAGGAATGCTCCTTAATACAGAGCTTCTTACTAAAAAGACATCTTTTTCTGGAAAGTTCCGGTTCCAAAAATCCCTTTTTTGGGGGGGAAAACGGTGTGTGTTGTGCAAGCCATCCAAGCCATTCCCAACATTCGCGGCCCAAACCGCGCCCAAGGAAAAACGCCATGTGGAGCTTTTAAAGGCCCGTGGGGCCGGGTTGGAGTTTTTCGTTTCGGGGATGTTGGATGAAAAACCACCGGGTGTTTTTTTTGTTTCGAAGTGGGGGATGAGTTGAACATATAAGGCCACGAAATAAGGATCCTTATTAACCATGGGCAATAAGATGTCATTTGATGGATTTTTGAAGACTCAATTTGAGAATAGGGAGTGATTTCATAGAGCTGCCACGTGGTTACACCCCCGAAATTTAACATAGCCCTTGAACATTGATGATTGGAAGACTAGTTTCCTTTTGGGATTGTCTATTTGTGGGGGCTATGTCAAATTTCCGGGGTGTATACGCAGCCCTTACTCGATGAACTTTGAAATAGGAATCCAGAAGTAAAATTGACACCCCTTCGACCCAAAACACAAAACCCCGGAACCAAAATGGCCGGTTTAGTAGGGCAATGTACAGTAATGTTTTTTTTCTTTGTTTAAAGGGTTCCAGGAAAAATTGAGACACACCGCCTTCTCAATGACTTTGGTGAAATATTTTCCCTTTCTTACATAAGCGCCGATCAGCCGAGGACAAGGAGTACAAAAAATGCTTAGTTGGTAGTTGGTAGTTGGGACGATTTCCCAAAGATTTCAGATGTTTTCAGTTTTCCGGGTTGGTGAGTTAGCTCACCCGAGAGTTGTATATAGTTGATTAGAACTGTTGCTCTGGGTTTTGCTGTTATTTTTCATGTCAAGTGATAACTTGTCATGACAGAAAATGCAAGTCTCAACCAAAGATTGTTTGGTGGTTGACTGTTCCAAACCTTTCCCCGAGTAATAGTCAGGAAAACCCATGAGAATCACACAATACCAAAAAACCTAACAGACGAAGCACCATGTATCTAGTACAAGTGACAACATGTTTGATCAGAAATAGGAATAAAACCCTGGCTGTTTGGGTCCTGTAGATATGTTTGAAATTGGTGTCAAATTTGTTCGATGCTGAATGAATTTGTTCGTGTGACATTTTTACCGCGGATGATCTCAAGAGAAAAACCGGTACTCACTCTTCAGGATTTGGGCTACCTCCAGAAACCATGAAACCATGAAACCATGAAACCATCAGTGAATGGTTGGTGTTGTAGTATGCTATCCCCAAATAATCATCCGATCCTTCCTTTCTAAGGGGGGGGGGGGGTTCCTTTAGTAATTGGGAAAATCACACAGCATTTCCGGGGCCCCAAGGCTTCATTGCCTTTGAAGTTTGAACCATTTTTGGGTTAACCACAAAAAAACAACGAAAATTTGCACCGGCAAAAAGGAGCTTTCAAGGAAGATCGGTTCAAAGACACCACGTGGCCCTTTGGGGGCTTTGGAAGTGTTGCGTTTGGCAAAGTTTCTTGGCGAAGCCTGGACCGCGTGGCTTAGGGCTTGGGCGTTTGATAGGGTGTTCCCAGACTTGGAGTGAGTCATCATGACCTGAAACACCTGTACCTAGAAGTAACCGCATGTCGATTCCTGTGTTTATGCAGCCAGACGGCCGGAAACCTTTTGGAACATTTTCCCCATTCATCATGACGGTGACCATCGAAATGACATCACAGCTCGAAGATGCTTGAAAATCTCAAGGCCATCGCAAGCTGATTGGACTGAAGAGGCCAAGGCCAGTAACTATGCACTCACCGTGTTAACTCCAAAGTCGGCTGAAACGGCCAAGCGCTCTGAAGGGATAACCTTCAGTCAAGTAGGGGAAGCGGCCATCGACAGCCAGATGGTGCAAGACGTGGAAGATGAGATGAAGGTCTGGATGCTGAAGTTTTGCAAACGGTGGCAGTGGGGCAATTGGGGCAGTTTTTGGTGATTTCTGATGTTGGTATATCTTAGTTTTAGAAACTTTTTGGTCAAAATTTTCACCATGAAGATCCTTGTAAGTGTTTTGCATCTTTTTGCAAGACGTCCCATAAGCTCGGATATATCACTGATCTGTTGGCTGTATTCCTAGTGCTGAATTAGTCGCTGTCATTGTTGTTCCCAACAGCCAGTCAGGGCAGCATCCATAGATTGCAACTCATCTTGTAATTATGCATGTTGAGATCATGAGCTTGATGTGATTTTCATTGACTGGCCAAGGGTCAAAGTCTTCACATTATCATCAGTGATGTGTCAGAGCCAGGAGGAGGAGGAGGCCAAGAGAAAGCACAAGATGCAAAAAAAAGAGCAGTCAGAATTGAGTCTTGGGCAGCACCCAATAAAATCATACACCTTGGGGTTGACATAATGTTGATGGAAAAAATCCTGCACCACCTGGGATGTATAAAACCTTGTAAATAATGGTATGGAGTACATATCAACTGGTGAAGAATTTCAGCCACCAACAGTAGGACAGGCATGAAATGAACATAACTTTGTATTTGAAGGGCACGGGATGCGCATATTGGTCTTTGATGCCTTAGGTTTTTTCTGGAGCTAGTTTGGAGGAGCCTTTTTTTTGTTATGGATGTATATTAGTAACTTATGATTCATGATAAATTTCAATCAACAGACATGAGTTAGCATGTTGTAAGAACTGATGTTTTCAGGCTGCAAGATCTGTATTTGATTCTTTCAATTTGTGAACTGTGTTATTTCGTGCGTTGAGTTGTGCTTCATTTTCTTTGCAAATCTGTTGAAAAAAAAACTGTGACCTGGCAAAAACAGCAAGCAGCAAGTACTGAAGTTGATGCCATGTTTACATATGTTTTCATCATGCTGCTGGATTTGGATAAGTTCCAGCCAACCATTTGGTTGAACAATGGCATATTGAACAATGGTGTCCAAAAAGGCCAAACAAAACACATCCCCCCTTCCAAAAAAAGACACAATGTACTTCACCTGGGAGTTACTTTCTGTAAATTCCAAGGAGCAATACGCTTTCCAGAAAGTCGAAACAAGTGAAGAACACCGCCAGCAGTGCGTGGAAACCTGTGTGGATCATTCAACATCCTGCTTTCGTGCTTCGGCTAAAAGAAGGATGGGCAGCCGACCGAGCTGCCCAGCATCAGCAAAGTCAGGTGGGCAGTGAAGAAAACCCTAGTTGTTTAGGGATGTTTAGGGGATTATACTGCACAGCTATATGGGGAATTTCAATAAACCATTAAAGGGATCCTTTTTCAATACAACCAGTCTAGTGGAAAGTCGGAAGGTTTTTTTTTTCCGTGGCGCAGGTGTTTTTTTGTTTAATAGAGACCGAATTGACTGAATGACCCCGCCCAAAAAGTGAAAGCCTACTTTAGCTTAATGAAGAGTTATAAGTTCACCATGTACAAGCTGCATTTTGTTGCATCGATTGTTTTCCAGATGTTTGTGTCGTTGTGATTCAACCAAAATATTCATATTCACCAAGCGTTTTTCCAAACTTTCAGCACATGAACACGTGTCCAAATGTATGAACATATATCTTTTTTTCATTATATATTACCTTATACGGACTTATACGTGATTCATACTAATATTACATATATATATACATATTAGCTATCTTCAAACGTTTTTTTTTTTTTTTCGGGATCTTCGAAGTTTTTTCCAACCACCCAAAAAAAAAAAACGGGTGAAACTGTTAACCAAATGCCGAGCCCAGGAGTTGGGTTATGCTTTATGCATTATGCTCCATGCGGTCCACTGAATCGACAAGGGGAGCGGGTGGATGAGTCGACCAGCCATTGGAACCCATCCATGTAGGATTGGCAATTTGGGGAGGGGTAACCAAGATTTGGGGGGAGGGGGGGGACAGTGGCTGTTTAGAAAAAAAGGTGTATAGGTAGGAGGAGTTGTCAAAAAGTTGAGTGACTTTCGGACTTTCTGATTTTTTGTGCTAAGAAAAAGGTCCTGAAAATTTGAGTGATATTTGCATGATGATCTCTGATAGGGGCAGGAATGAACGGGCATGACGTTGGGATTGGGATTATGGCATGTGTATGAGTTGCCCAAATCTCAGTTTGGATTCTTTTGTCTTTGTAGCCTTCCGGATGAGAGGTTGAAGGTTGGTGCCATTTACTGATTGTACTGCATGATACTATAGATATTACGTAGGTTTTACGTATACTAGGGAAGATGGTCCAATTTGACGAACATATTTTTCTTAACTGGATAGTTCAACCACCAATGCGATACAAGCAGTGAGAGTTCCAGATATGAAAAGAGTTGAAACTTGTCATGCAAAGTATTCCATGTATACACCCCAGAAAACTAACATGTCCCCTAAAAAGGGACTATTTCAATAGGAAATACATCTTCCAACCATCATTTTTCAGGGGATATGTTAGTTTTCAGGGGGGTAGATATTGCTACTGGTATTTCTGGCCAGCGGCCAGCAATCAATGTCTTTCCTTGGCCATTTTTTCGCTGAGGTTTTAATGGCAGCCGAACTTCAATATCGAGCAATGGATGTTGGATATGCTGTTTCATATCCACACTTTACGCAGAAGTCCCAGGAGGAGGGGACCTGGGACCGCAAGTGACGCAAGAGCTGTTGGGTGATTGTGCTTGGTTTTGTATGAGAGCTGTTGAGGGTCTCAATCATCTCAATCTGTCAGTTTTTCTCCATGGTTGTTTGTGAGTCAGAAAAAAACGATCGGGTTCTGATTGTATGACAATTAACGAAAAGCCAAGTCTTTGTGATGTTTTCTGGATTTGTCTTTATATTATATACATACATATATTTTCTTCATGCATATGAACACATTCAAAATGTTTCAAGATAGTTGAAATGCTACAGATATCATTTAGGTCTAGTGAGCCACAATGACTGTTTCATGGGTCAGTGCAGGATTTCTGTCTAAAATTCAAGCCCTTCACCCTTTCCATGGCATCTAGCCAACTTGTGTTGAGATCAGGTGACATCATCTCAAAGGCACTATTGTTTGCATCAGGAACGCTTTGATTTTAGAGAGATTAACGTTGGTGATTTGTTGTCATTGTTTATATCATCATGATTCATTCAATTTCCAAGAACTACAGATACAAAGTGATACGACTGTTTTCGCATGACATGGCCCATAAAGACAAGTGTCTTCCCACGATTCCGCCCGATAGCACCTGCCTGTTATGTCTTCCTTTTTCAAATGTCCTCTCCTATATAGATGTTTTTTTATTATTGAACTGTCGAACTTGGGAGGGACGACCCCCATTTGAGTAGCTTAAAGAAATACTTGTTGGTTGATTTATAGGAGGGATGAAAAACTACGCCCGTTTAGCAAGTTATGGGGATTCTTATCAGCTGAGCAATGTGCATGGATGCAAAAAAGATGGTTCAAAACCTGTAGCTCATTTGAATCATCGCCATTTGGGTTATATAAACGCAACTTGACATTTGCAATGTGATCGGGCTTGGGGTTGAATGTCTGTTGATTTTGTTGTTTTGTTGTTTGTGGACTGACTAGTTAGCTTTAATCCTACAAGAATCTCCCTTCCGAGGATGTCAAATTTTTGAGCTGAACTGCGCCCTGAACTGAAACACACAGCTCCACGCATCTCCCAAAAATGCCGGATTTAGACCAGCATAATTGTGTTTTTTGAAGAAAATCCAATATTTCAATATGGGAGTTGTATATTTTTCAGGCAATGCGTTTTTTTTGAAAAAACATCAGGCACTTCCTGCACTGGTGGATGTCTTCAATGTGGCGGAATGGGTCTTTGGAATTCTCTTCCTAGAAGCTCGGCCGTGGAAAGCCATGGATAAAATGGCCTCGGCCTCGGCGGTGATTTGGGGAACCCAAAATGAGGGATTCCAAGCTATCCTTCTGTGGCAAAATGGGTGTTTTTTAGTAAGGGAATCACCCCAAGAAATCCCCTCCATTCAGTTTTAGGAATTGTATGGAATTGTGGTAATTTGGCCAGATCCTTTGTTATAGAGCTTTCTCGCACAGGAAATTTGAATCTGCACTCACGGAATGAAACATTAGATGTGGTGAATTGGTTTTTTGAAAATAAATAAGTGGATTGGAATCTAGAATTTTGGGTTGAATAAGGGTGGAATGTAATTTGCCAAAAGTTGGGTTTATTAAAAAGGTGGCTAGGTGGTGGTTTCAAATATTTCTTTATTTTCACCCCTATTTGGGGAAGATTCTCATTTTGACTCATATTTTTGAGATGGTTTGAAACCACCAACCAGGTGGGATTTACCATAAGGGAATCTTGTGATTTACCAACCATGGATTTAATGTGGTTTAATGCGATGGACCGAGAAGGGCTGATGCAAAAGAATCCAAACCCTCAAACTGCATTGAGCAGCTAAGCAGAGTTTTGTGGACCCAGTTTCGATATATATATATAGTATTTATTTATAATTATATTTATTTATATTTATGTATATAGATTCTCTATAATTTCTCTCTCTATATTTATATCTATATGTTTTATTTATGAGAATCGTTTGATGACTGGTGAGTTTGGATAGTACCCTCTCTCCCAAGCAAAGAGCTCTGAAGGTGGTTGGGACATATACAGATATATTGTACCAAAAAGAAGCCATTCATAGCAAGAACGTTGACAAAACCTGGTGATTTGGGACCCCGTTTTGGAATGCCCAAAAATCAATTCACCAATGCCCACGCATGTCGGGCCCTCATCATTTGAAGACATTTTAGTGGCCCTTTACGGTGTGATGTTTAGAGCTGTTGCAAGGCTTTATCTCACATCTTCTTTATTTACATTGAATCACACAATAATGATTTATGTATGTACATGTAAATTTATATAATTTGTATCATCAACACCTTGGTGAATGATTTTTTTTGATGACCAAAACACATGTTTTTTTTTCGGCCAAAAACACAAACACCCCAAAAAAGGGAGGACATCAATCGCCTGTCACGTTTCCCAGATTGAAGCGATTTTGAAGCTGATGGGTCTACGTTGTGCGTACTTCAAGGAAGCTCGGTGATGAGATCGGTGGGTGGTGAATTTTGTTTAAGGGCCTAAGATTTGTAGTGATTTTGAAAGGGTTCAGGAGTTCAGGGCCAAAGATGTGACATTTCTGAAAGATTCAGGTATTTGAATGATGTGATTCATGAAGAGTGGGTGCCAGGGCGGTTGAAACTTTCTACTACTACTACTACTACTACTACTACTACTACTACTTCTGCTACTACTACTACTACTACTACTACTTCTACTACTACTCCTACTAGTACTACTACTACTACTACTACAACTACTACTACTACTACTACTGCTACTACTACTACTACTACTACTGCTACTACTGCTCCTACTGCTCCTACTGCTCCTACTGCTCCTACTGCTNACTACTACTACTACTACTACTACTACTACTACTACTACTACTACTTCTCCTACTCCTACTCCTACTACTACTACCACTACCACTACTACTACTACTACTGCTACTACTACTACTACTACTACCACTACTAAAAACTACTACTACAACGATTGCCACTACTCCTACTAGTACTACTGCTCCTGCTACTCCTACTACTATTACTTTTGCTACTTCTGCTACTACTATTGCCACCAATCGAAAATCAATTTAACTACTGACACAACGGTCAAAGACGTAGTTAAGAGGAACACAAAGTTACTGACAATGACACCACATTGAGAGGAGCAGGCCAATGTAGGACAATGTTTGATGTAGAGCGTAAATTTAAATTTTGTGATTGACTGTAAATATATGGACAGTACTTGATAGACAGTATTTGTTTATATATATATATTTACTTGAGAGTTCAGCAAAAGGTCCATGCCAGGGGTTTCCTTTGCGTGAACCTTTTGTAGGTAATGAACAGTCTCGGCTATTTTCTGAAATGGCGAAAGATGTTTTTTCTGGCTAAAGTTTTGGCGAAGGTTCATTTACTGTAGACATGTCTAAATTTGCATTGTAGATATTTAAATATATATATATATGTATTTATTGTTTAGTGTGTATGATGTTTCATTTTGCCAAAACTATTGGGTGATTTTTCGCAGAAGTTTGGCGAAAGTTTAACTAATGCTTGGCGAAAGATGGCTTCCCTTGCAAGCTAGGTGGCCCAAACTGTGGACTTGTTGTGTCAGAACTGGCCGATGAAGGTGAGCAAGGACCAACATCTTAAAGCAGAACGTAAATTCTTAAGTGCAGCTGTTACAGAATCTTTCAGCAGTTTTTTCTGCAGTCTTTGAAGACAGCCATCACTTTCAGCACTCTTTTCTGGAGTTTTTCACGACTGCCATCACTTCGGCAGTCTTGGATGACAGTCTTTCAAGACAGCCATCACTTCAGCAGTCTTTCATGACAGTCTTTGATGACGGCCATCACTTCGGCAGTCTTCGATGACAGTCTTTCAAGGCGGCCATCACTTCTACAGTCTTTGATTTTATTTTTTCCATGGCAGCCATCACTTCAGAAGTCTTTGATGACTGTCTTTGATGACAGCCTTTGATGACAGCCATGACTTCTACAGTCTTTGATGACAGTGCTTTTCTCGCAAGAACCCTTCGCAGTCGCGTTCGAGAAAAAGGAGTTGAAAAACAAAAACACATTTTGGGGCGCCCGTGGCTCATTTAGCGAAGAGCAGTGAACATGCTTTTGTTGAATTTTCAGAGGTGGCTAACATGGCAAGTGCCAAAAACACATGTTACAATTGGGGTTATGTTTAAATTACCGGAGTGTAACCGTTTGAGTTTTGGGTTCAGAAGATACCTGCCTAATGTTGCTTCGTGACTTGTGAATCTCAGGAACTTTGGAATTGTTTCGATTTTATCTTGCCTCTTGGAGTGGAATTCCGTGGCCATGATTTGGCATGCATAACTAAAGACGTTTATTGTTGTTTTTTTTGTTGAGTTTGATCATCCATGTGAAACAAGGAAAATCATAATGGAAAACATTGCCCATTGTGTGGAAACAATGGGAAATCCATTTTACTATGACAATTCAAATTTAAGTTTCAACTTGATATACGCAGCACAGAGGTTCAGCATACAAATATTCTGGGAAATTTATAACGACTTCAGCCGAGGTCACCTTAAATGGTGGTTTAGTAAGGGATTCCCTCCAAAATCTCTTTAACTCAGGTTAATGATTTATAATAAATTGCCGAAAAAAATCCCATTGAAGTTGCGCTGTTTTCTGCAAGGTGCATTTTTTGGATCGCAGATCGCGCCCTTGAAAATATGCCCTTTGATACGTCAATGTTGCGCTTGCTTCGATTGGCACGGCTGCTACGGCTGGTTTCTCTCCAGCAACCATTTTACGTAAAAAAACACATGGCGCCAGGTTTTCAAACACCGATGGTTTGTCATGTTTGTTGGCCAATCGCAGGTTCATGCTCTTGGTTTAAAATGCAAAACATCAAAAAAGGACTTGGGTTTGGTACTGTTGGAAACCCTTCATGAATCTTTTGTTTGCGCAACACTTTTGGACATTGTTTCTATATGGTGCACTAAGTTTTAGTTGAATTGGCAAATCTTGTTTGGCAAGACCTATTGAATCCAAACACAACATCAATCACCAACCCATTTGGTTCATATGATCTTGCAAGTGCAATTTCAAGACGCACGGAAACCCCGAAACCACCTGAGCATTTGGAATTTCCCCGCTTCGCAAAAGGATATTCTACACGAAATTATCCCCAAATGATATTTGGAATTTCCGATTGTTTGAAGGAAGTCCAGTTTGATGAATACATGATTTCGATAATTTGTCCACAAACACGTAATTACCAATATAAGTATCTATAAACATGTATTTTACATTGAAAATTCAGTTTTTTTGGGGGGTCATTCCTTTGGTTTCTAGTTTTCAAACAACAAAATACCAACAAAATACCGTGAAAGGTATCTTAATTGGCACTTGACTTCGCTGAGGTGAAATTGGCACGAACCGTGCAGGGCTTCGATGCCCTGGCAGTCATGACCACATCCCTTCATGGTGTCTCGGTCCGATGCCGGAGATGCCATGTTTACGGGCTTCCAAGATGGAAGTAATTAACGAACCTGAACCACCCACATGATTTTTCAACATTTCGTCGTTTTTCAGCCTGTTTTTTTTTGGGGTAATGTCACATTTAAATGGTTTTTCTCATGAACATATATTGCGAATCACAACCATTCAACTACATGATTTTTGAGGTTCAATACACGCGCTGATATGGGTGGCAGTATTGTTGGTTTTGGTCCAGATGACCTTTGCACTTCTCCTTAGTCAGGCGGGAGAAACTGCCGAAACGTGTAGGAT
Source organism: Breviolum minutum Mf 1.05b.01 (assembly GCA_000507305.1). Classification (NCBI taxonomy): domain Eukaryota; class Dinophyceae; order Suessiales; family Symbiodiniaceae; genus Breviolum; species Breviolum minutum. The sequence goes on along the minus strand of DF239906.1, from coordinate 128,099 downwards.
GTGTTGGTGGAGAAAAGATCAGAAATATCAGAAAATTTGGGGATCTTTGTTGGGATAGTTTCAGAACCAACCTAATGTTCATGTCATTCCGTCATCCCATTTTGTTGGTTCATGTAGACTTCAGAATTTTTGCAGCACCTATAGCTGTATGCGTTGTATTGAATGTTGGACCTGTAGATTTGTCTAAAGTGACGCAATTGGGGAGGATAATTTTCATGGCGAGCTGGCAATATTGGTGTTTCAATCATCCAGTTTGGGATCAGCTCTGAAACTTCCAACAAAGTCAACTAGTGCTTCTTAAGGGACACATGGGTGGTTTATTAACCCATTCTATGAAATCAGGATACTGACTATACTGTATGGAATTTTTCAGGAGGGGGTACACACAGAAATAGGTGAAACACATTTTTGGATGTGAAAAGTTTAGCATACCATACATTTTTAACACGACATTGTGCAGATTATCATGGTATATCAGCAACCATCGTTACCTGCACAGCGGGTCCCCAGGTCTTGCTGTTCTACATCGAAGATGAGTCGCAACCACTGGATGATCGCAAAGCTATATTTGAATACTTTGGAAACTTCACAAGGCGGGAAGAAATCCTGTAAACCACCTGGCATGTTGAATACACCCTGTAAATTATTGTATTATATAACTGCAGATTATTTGCTTGGCAGGGATTTCTGAACCATCAACAGTAGTGCATGACTCAAGTCTTTGACTTTGAAGCGTTTTTTCCTGCAAATCTTCCAGATGGTTTCTCCAGTCAAAACCTAGAGTAGGGGTATACGTATAATACACATATGATTTTAGCTGCTTCTCGTGTACTTCTTAACTTTCTAACTGGCTTCAGATGCCAGTCGGAAGATCTGGGCAGGACCCAACTTATATAATTATCCAGAAACCTTTGCAGCAACCATACAGACACCAATTCAGTACAAAGGTTGCAAGGCTCTTGAACACTATAGATATCTATAGATCCTGTTGCGATCATGTTTGATTCTGAAAAAATTAGGAAAGGGTCATCCGGGTATTTCGGAAGGAACCGAATTTATGAAGGAACGCCAGCATCACGGCGAAATGATGAGAAAGGCTGTACTGAAAACATGATCAACCAGTTGAACCTAGACCGCCCAGGGCCAAGACCCTTCCCCCGGGTGGTGTAAAATCTTAGTTCCCAGGTCTGGTAGTGATGTGTGTTGCGGGCCTGAGATTGTACACGGTTGGAAGATTTAGGAAGTTAAGCCATTTGGATGCAAGCTTCCAAGCTTCCTCCAGAAATGTTTCCGGGGAGAAGAATTCCGAAAGCTTCAGAAAGCTGTTTTTGTTGAAGATTCTTTTCGATGTGAACTGGATGGTGGCAACTCAAATATTTTTGATTTTCACCTTTACCTGGGGCAATAATCCAATTTGACTACTATTTTTCAACTGGGTTGAAACCACCAACCAGTGAAGATTCTTCAGGTTTTTGTTTTCCGGCTCGCCAACAACCACAACCACCACAAGTCACCGTTGGTTAAACCAGCTCCACGCATCTCCCACAAACAGGGCGATGTTGAGCATGTTCGAAATCACCTTGGGCAATTGGCCTCCCGTAGCGCGGCTTCTGCAGGACCGACGTCGATGGAATTGATGAGTAGCACATAGAAAAACCATAGGAATTAATGATGATGCACATGGAACCAAGGTCCGTTGTAAAGGTATTCGTGAATCATTAGTGGAATTTCATGAGATTTTTGATTGAGGTTGCTATATTTTAGTGGTATTTTGAAAAAGCAGGCATACCCGACCATAGTGACTAGTGTAGCTTTTTGGGGAGGGGATTGAGAATCGGACCCGACCCTGAGAACTGGATAAGACGCACTCCCTTACAACAATCAGTTTGTTGTCCAAACATTTCAACATCATTTGGTCAAATATGTTGTTGAAGGGGGTCCTGCTTCTTCACCATAATCATCATTTTGTTTTTGACAGTTTTCACTGGCTTCTCCTCCCAAGACAAGTATTTGTTTCGAAAAATTGGAGTACTTCCGGTTTTCTTGGAGTCCAACTGATGATTTGCCAGCTGATTTGTCTCATGTGTTTTTGTTGCTGGATGATGGAGTGTCACCAAGGGGTGTTTTGTTGGAAGGAATGGGAACTATAAACCTCAGAGTATGAACATATGGCTGCGGCTCAAAATGTAAGGGGTTTGGATCAAGCCCCCGTCCCGCACACAATCCAGACCTCCGATCCAGACCTTTCGAAATGATTTGATCCAGACCTTTAATCCAGACCTTTGGAATGATATAATGTATTGGTGAGTTGATGTTTGGTCTCCAGTGATGGTTGCATGTTCTTGGGTTTCCTGCTCTGCAGTTATTCACCTCGCCAAGCTGCCAAGCAACAAACTGTTGTAAAGCCACGCTGCCAAGCTGTCAAGCTTCCGAGATAGCTTGTCTAGCTGGAATAGATCTCTCCACCTTTTCATGTGACCTCTGGTCAAGCCACAGACTCATGTAGACATATGATGTAATATCACGAAAACATGATCTTCTAGTTGGGGCCTTGGAAACCTCTGGATCATGCCCCTTTAAGTAACCGCGGGACACTCCAGAGGGTTTTTGGAGCCATACCCATATGTTTGAACATGTTTGAACAAATAAAGCAGAAACAAAAAGCAAACATTGTTCAGGTCCCATTTTTCTAGGAAGTGCAATGACTCACGGATACTTTTGTCGGAAGTCCTACCAAAATTCCCCAATGTGCACATGTTCTTTGTTTGAGGGAAACTTGTGTAAAGCAGTTGAGGTTTGTTGGCATGTCAACAAATCACTGCAGTGAATGTGTGCTCGTTGGTATGTTCTTTGTTGTCTTGGTTGTTTTTTCGTAAGTAGCATGTAAGCAACATGTATGTAAGGTGTATAGCATCATCCCACATCTATGTGGTTTTGTGTGATTTGTTTCTCTCTTGGGTTTTCTTCTTCGTTTTGCTTCACCAAATGTTTTTTGGAGTGAATCTCTCTCATCGCACAACTTCTGCCACCAGGAGAAGGTGAATCCTTGGTTTGTGATCTTCAGCATTGGACACAAGATCATCTTTGGTCTCTTGCCTCAAACTGTTTGTTTACAGTTTGGCAAAACATGTCCGTTGGCTCAATTGTCGCCTCAACCATGAATGGCCTGAAACATGGTTTAAACGAAGGAGAGACTGACAAGTTGGATTATTGGAATGGTAAACCAAGATGTTTGAACAAATATCCAACTTCAGCATTGTCTATAGCCTGATGTGTGTTGTAGTACTTTACGGGGGGGGGCAATGGGAGTGGAGGTTTGCACGACATATTTTCCACCATCCCCAGCTGATGAGTGCTTGGAATTACGAGGTGCATCAGGCCAAAAATATGCAATGTCATTCCCCAGCACACAATCATGAATGGGCATTGTTGGCTCAGGTTTTGCTTGCCTTGCCGTGATCAATGGCGTGTTTATGCAAGAAACATTTAAAGTTGCCCAACAAGATGATCAAATTATGCTGCGGACTGGGCCATGGTTTTCTGTATTAAGGTTACTTCATGTGTATTCGTGAAGACGTGACTTTTCATTGTGACCTGAAAATAGGTTGGTTGTGATGTCAATACGTGGGGCATGGAACAATGATGTTGGGCACTATCCAACCCAATAGGCCAATGCAGACGATGTACCTTGATTTCTTCGCCGCAGGACAGTTGAAACAAAAAAGAATTCGCACAGGACGAGGGCCACCGCAAAAACATTGCCAAAAACCAGCATCAATCAAACACATTATTTTTGGGTGTGGACATACTGTCAGCAGTATGGCGTTTTGGGGGCCAGCTGGGCATGCGTATGTGAAAAACTGGTGTTGTTCGCATCAAATCGAACTCTCGGTTTGCAGGTTTGAACACAGTTCCCAATCAGATTAGATTTTTTTAATATCAGAAGTATTGCATTTGAAAACAGTCAGATGCAACAATAAATTGGTCAATTGTATAGTTTGGATTTCCACGCACCATTCGATTGCCACCGTATTGTCTTTCCTGAGGAGGAAAATGCAGATGTTTTTTCAGCATGCAAATGAGGATGAAGATGCTTGGTTTACATGTTGTTTTTGCTACGTTTTTTTTTGTATATGATTTATGCATTACATAGCCGGCCTTCGTCAAAACGCGCGTTGCATTGGCCATGTTTAACAATCAAACAAATTTGGAACTATTTGATCAATTTTGATGAGTAGCCTTTTGTTATGTGTGTGTGTTTGCATATTTTTGAACTGCTTGTGTTTCACAAGTTGCATGTTTGAAATGATTTCTTCTTTCGATGCATCTACACAGCACATTGGTTTGGTATGGCAATGTATCGCAATACTGTGTACGTCCCCTCCTCCAACAAAAAAACCTAAGGTTCTGGGAGGTTTTTCAGAAATTCGGGAGCGTTGCCACGATTGATTCGGATGAAGTGATATTTCCCAACCCTTGGTAGAGAGTTAATTAAAAACAAACCTTCAAAAATCGCAGGGTAACACGATATGATTGTAAAACATGTTGCAGCAAAGCAGCCAAGGTGTCCTCATGTTTTTTTTGTTACAATAAGTTGTTGCGTAATCACAGATCAGTGATCCCATTGGTTGATGCTTCTAGGAGATGATTATTGCTATCCTTCTTCATATAGTCAGTCCATCATCACAATACCATAGTGTGGATAAACAAAAAATTGCATAGATAATACTCCTTGGAAAGAAACAAACACATATTTGCCAATATGATGTTTTGGGGTTTCTTACATGAAGATTATCATCCTAGACCGTGACCAAAGGGGTCAAGGGTTTGATGATGTTTGATGGGATGCTGCCACCGAACAATCAAATAAGCTTCCAATAGATATGTTTCAGTGGGTAAGTAACAATAGTCTGTTGAATCTGTTGATTTAGATAGTTGTTAGCATAGCCAGTTTGTATTGACTTACCGAACCTACCATTTACAATGAAGATGAGGCCATCGTTGGCTCCTCGGATCTAAGGACAACATTCTTTCCATCGAAGAGTGGAAGGAAGTCATTGCTGAAGAGAAGGTGGGAATCCAGATCGAGTGGGCATCCAGTCGTGAAACTGCTAGAGGGTGATGAGTTGGACGTGTTCACCATTCCCTTACCATCCATGTATGGTATATTTATCTACATGTGTTTGTTTTTAATGGTAAAATATGGTAAATGTACGTAAATATACCATACATGGATGGTAAGGGATTGTTTTCGTTCCCATACTGTTGGAAGACACCTGGACAACATCATGGATAATCTGATTCTTCTTTTTTTTCTTTCCAGCATCTTTGTGGATGCTAGAATTTCATATATTCATGACTTCTTCCAACCGTATCACTTTGTATTTTGGAGTTCGGATTTGTTTTGCTACCCTCCAAGAAAACTACCATAGCCCCTGAAAATGGATGGTTGGAAGACGAATTTCCTTTCCTTTTGGAAGATTTTCAGGTGCTATCTCATGTTAGTTTCAGGGAGCGCATCGTTCATAGACCCGTGAAATTCACCTACCGATTCGCGGGGATTCAAGCACTGAGGGAGGGTAGGGAAGAACTGGAAAAGAAGACATGAAAGATGCTGTTGATGGAAGAAATCCTGCACCAGTTGAAATATGGTAGAATATCCCATTAATTGCAAGGTTTTATACATCCAAAAGGTGGTTGTTTGGGATTTCTTCCAACCGTATGGCATTTTTTGGACATGTTACCATAAAAATCAACTAAATTTGCAGGTAAATATTCCAGTCCCATTATGTTTTAACCGGAATTGATCATTGACAATGGTACGAAGTTTGTGACCGTTTCACCCCGCAGGTTCGCCTGCATCCTAACCTTTTCCCTGCAGGTGAAACATTGGTTTGCCGCACAAGGGCTTTCTATTTCTGATCCAGAACTTCTTTGGAAGATATTAGTTTCGCAGCAGCAAATAGATGGCCGATGTGGAGTCTTAATTTGGAGCTTCAACCAGTGACTGTTGATAGTAAGTAGTTGATATGAAAACCCATGGGAAATTAAGAGTTTGATCATGGGGAATCCCAAAACGAAAATCATCTTCCAAAAATTGATAATATCAATGGCTACCATGAGCCCCCAAAAGCATGACAAATACAGGTTTTGGCCACCTAAAAACCAGGTTATCTACCATCATAAAACCTCTGAAAATATAGGTTTTTGGGGCCCATGGTATGTTACTTTCATGGGTCCCGGGCCCACGTTGAATTTGTTCAATTGAGGACACCTCTGGAGATCGGGAACTCGATTTAGAGGAACTCATACAAGGAACAGCACGTCTACAAGGCGAGGTCACAAGTGAAATCACCGGGGAAATACTAAGGAATAGTCCGAAATATGTTGTTATTTGTTGATTGTTACCGCCTTTTTGTTTTAATCTAAACCATTTCAGGATCGGAAATATTCATGAACCATCTTACATTCTTATACTTTTTTCTTGCGTGACGTAGGAATCCAACTTGTCAACGTCCTTGTCACACCATACTGCGTTTTTGATTTTCAAGCCAATCACACCTTCTCCATTGTGGAAGAGGAAACCCAACGACGGAGCCGTCAGCCCGGCAGGTCCGGCGAAGAGTTTGGACTTGGCCATTTTGAATTTGGAACATCGAAATCTGCAGGAACAGACCAAGGAGCGATGAAAAATCTCTACAGATTTAAACACACACGTTTCGTTTTTTCTGTGTCGTTTGTGCATGTATAAACACATATATATGTATATACCTGGAACCCATTAGTCCTTTGTTTTGCCTCCAAAATTAGGGTCTTTTCCAATCAAAACAAGGGACATTTGGGTTCCAGGTATATATATGCATCTATGGGATGATCGGAGTCGGGAAATCTGCTCCGGTTGGGCGGTTCACCATGACGGTTTAACCAATTGTGGTTACTGTGGTTGTTGAGATTTTTGACATGTTCGGACCCTTACACGGACCACACCATTTTCACAAGAAAACTGTTTAAACTTTGCTAAATTCGGCGAATTCATTCATGATGTAGTCATCGTGGACATAAAGCCCTTATATTTTCTATAATTCTTGCATTTAGGCATTATCTTGAAAAGATTGAAGTCTATTTTGTTCATCTACCCAAAGTGTGTTGACCCTTTGTGTTCTCCTCCAACAGTCCGATGGTCGTTGGAAATTTGTTGCGCAAAGATGTCGGGCTTTTCAGGAGCTGAGCCAAAATGTGGAGCTCCTTCGACAACAGACAGCCTTGCTGTTGAGGACGCCCGGCTGGGCAGTTTGTTTGGTCAGGGTGCCGTTTGGTCAGCACGGAAAGCTCTTGTTTAACACGGGCACTGGTCAAGTTTGAAACATCATGTATCCACATGTATATAATATATATCTACATGGGTGAAATATGCCAGCACATGTGCCACTGCAGCGCTGTTTTTTTTAAACCGGTTTCTCCCAATGGATGTGGATGAAATACTTATTGATGCCAACACTGAAATAAGATAAAGATGATTGTTTCAGTATTGGTTTCACAACACTATATGTACTGTCGCTCCTCCTGTATTTGGGGAAGATTACCTAATTGTGATATCATCAGAATCGGGAATCCTACCTGCCGTGCCCCTGTCCCCGGGAAACCACCCCCTCCCTGTTTAAAAGATACGGTATTAGCAAGGCGCAGGCAATACAGGGACAACAGTGGTGAAGATGGGGGGGGTAGCTTTGGTGCGTGTAGGTATTGGATTCCCAATGATCCTGGTAACCAGCAACTTTCCGAGATTAACTTTCGACAGTACCAGCGGGTGGTGATCCCATAGCCCTAGAAACGCGCCCAAAGGAGTAAGAGAAGTAAGATTCATTAAACACATGAAACAGCCCCTGTTCAACTTGTTGATTATACCTGTTCATCTATATTGGTGTTGTGTGAGAAGGTCTGGCCAAAAAGGTTTGGCGGGCCCGCAATGGAAGAATCAGGTTGTAATGTCCAGAAAGGCAAGTTCACCGACATCCAGATTGTTGAAGGCTTAAAGACTCTTTTTTTGTATACCTAGAGCGACGAAATCCAGCATAAGATGTTTGAAAGAATAGGAAATATTACTGGGATGTCCATGGTACGTAGTAACTGGTTTATAACCCCAATATAAGTAGGTTGTAAGTCCCCTAAATAGGTCATAACCCAACTTACTGACTAGTTACTAAGTTCCATGGACACCCTAGTGTATCATTAACCTGTGGTCCACGTTCAAGCCAGCTCGGCTCGCTTGCTGGGAGTATTTCAGCCATCTAGTTTTGCAGTTGAAAGGTGAAATTTGAGTGTTTTAGGCTTTAGAGAATGCTATATGGGGATTAGTCCCTACCCTTTGTTTGTTGATGTTTAGTTGTACATAATATAGAGACTAGTATGGGTAATCATGGACATATTTTTGTTTTGATCAACGACTACTATAGCTATAATAGGATTTTGCTTCAATTCCTATGGCTCAGCTTTGCGTTGGCTGGTTCCAGGACAATCTATGACAGGACGAGCTTGAATAGCGAATGCACGATTCGCACATGAGGCTCCTTTAAAAGAGGAACAGAAGTTGAATGAAAAGAAATTATACCGTTTCCCAGGAAAACATATTCTTCGGTCACGAATATAGTACTACGATTGTTTCACTAATATACAAGCAAGATTTGTCTATCATATGAATGTTATTACGTATGTATATTATCTTTAGATGTTAAGTTGTATTTTTGTTGGTTGAACTATATCACATTTGTTTATATTTAAATTTGTATGTATATATATAGATATCATGTTTGTTGAATTGTGAGTTATTGTAACGCAAAGATTTGTTCAAGGATGCTTCTTCATCGATGTTTGTTGCAGTGTAGCTTTCTCGTCTTGATTGATTGAGCCTAACATTTTTGGGTTTTGGCACCACATGGGGTTCGTTGTATTCTTGAGCACGATTTAAATACTTTTGCATTTTTCCTGCCAACAAAGGGCCAAACCCACGTATTGCCAGAACCAGTCTATTGCCCTGAAATGAGGATATTTCTGATGTGTTCTGAATGCAAAGCGCAGGCCATGACTAATGAAGATTAGCAGGGTTTGGCCACCAAGCTTCAAGAAGCTATAGTGTCGCTTGTATCAAACTGATCATTTAGGGCAACATGTCGTGCTTGTCCTTTCCAACATGTCGTCACAAGGCAGGTGGACGGTGGAATATGTTTTTTAGGTTTTGCCCACATTCTCGTTGTGTGTCAGGTTGCATATCAACATGATTGGTAGCCGAGACACTGAGGTGAGCATGAAGTTTGTAGAAATATCGACAGGGCTTGCCTGAAGAAAGGCAACATGGTCAGCCAAGTGGCCAAGTGACGTGCGATTGGAAACCAAAAGGTTGAAAACTCGACAAAGGTCATCTTGTTGATCTTCATTCCAATCTATCAAAATGTTTGGAAAAAGCTGTTTTTAGGCCATTTCTTCCAATCCATCCAATCAGAGATCATGTTTTCTCAAGACCTTTAGCAGTTTCGAATATCGCAGCTGCAGCTCCCCAAGAACCAGCAATTTAAATTCGTCCCGCAACTCGATGCACAAAGAAGTTTCTACTTTTTACCCTTCCTCCCATAGTCATGGAAGTGGAAAATGGGGTCCTGGAAGATGTGTGACTTGTCTCCAAATGGGCTATTTTCCACTTCCATGATTATGGGAGGAAGGATAGTTTGAAAAGTAAACAAATGCATGTCTGCCTCATTTGCACAGTGAATTATTCAGACTTAGACCCGAATCTAGTCCCTTTTGACGAAAATGTTGGTGAATTATGCAGACCTTTTCTATCGGTCAGGATTTCACCCCCAATTGATGCCTTGCTACATTGTCGGTTTGCTGCATTGATAATATATGGGACCTGAAAGATTGGGAGAGACAATATAAAGGAAGCATCCCTGTATATTTTCAGTAAGAGGGCATTTTTGTGCTTGTATTACCATGGTCATACATAGGAAAGACTTAGTTCACCAATGTTGGATGCGATGTGTCCAAAAAGCTGTCAAATGAGACTTTCCCAATACGTAGTCGCTGTGTTATGGACATTTCCTTGTTTTCCATCAAGAAGTTGTCAGACACTTGCACTGCAGTTTCTTTCGGTGTTAAACTCTATAAAACAGGACGTGGTAGTCATGAATGCCTATGAACAAGGATGACTGTTCCCGATACTTGGCAAGCTGAATGACCATGTCGCCCGTGAAAGGGCAAGACAAACATTGGCAGGACGAAGTAAGATCGTCAGCTGATGAACAATTGTCGCCCCATGTCTCGAGGTCCCCTGTAGGAGACATCGAAGAAGTTTCTTTTTGAGGAGGACCTGGTGCATTGTTTTGGAGGTTTCTGACGTCTTTGTTTTCGGCTAAACAATGCAGATTTGAAACAAGAACAAGACAACTGATTGTGATTTGTTGCAATCAGCGTGCCTTTGCATCTCTCGTTTAGACTCAGTGAAGCACTTCAATTACTATATATCACTTGTATACGAGGTATCCAGTGCCTTGCGGGTGGTTATTCTTAACCTTACCACCTGTTCCCACAGCAGGAAATTTGATAAAACAGATTTACATAAATTTGTTCATTGTATTACGCTATGTTCTTATTATGTTCATATCATTTGAATCTTCCAAGTGGGAAATGTTATTGGTCCTTCTTGGTCCTTCTTGGTGTGTTGTACGTTACATGTCATTCCATCCAAGTGACCCAGTACAACGGGCTCCTTTGTTTGCGGTAACAGCTGTTCAAGGCGTTACCTTGGATGTGTTTTGCGGGGAGCCACTGTTGCAGAGCGCGTTATATAAGTCATTTGTTATCTCAAGGGGGATAGTACCAACGAACAAGTTTTTCCTAGGGATCCAATTGATCCAATCACCTTGTCAGATGATTGGAGTGTGCAATCACCTCCGAAACGCAATGTATTTAGCTTCCATTACCATTCTCAGAAGGTGTGCCAGGATTCGTAGGGCCTGAGTTTCTTTAACATGTTCCAAGCAGATGGAAGTTTTGCTTGGAAAAAAATCAGGCATTTTTCAGGGAGCTCAGCCTCGACAGTGGCCCAGGCATTCGTATCACTGGTGTCAAATCCCAGGCATCGTCCCACGTTGTTCCCACAACGAAGATGAATCAATGGCTGCTTTGGACAAAGTCCAAGCTGCTGATCCAAGCGAAGATTTGACTTTTAACATATACTTTGACTACAAAAAAGTGTATGGTAAACATGGATAAAGCGTGAAAGGTAAAATATTTAACAAAATGAAGCCCTTAACCCTTAATCCACCCAAAGGATTGAAGGATTATAGCGATTACGACAAGGGCTTATATATACTCAACCTGGATGCAGAAGTAGGGAAAAACCAGTCACTTTTGCAAAACCCCCAAAACATCTATGGGCATCAGGTGTCATTCAATGGGACCCCTCTTGCGTGGCATGAAGCAATTCAAACATGTATGGTAAATTTTGAGGGGATTTCCCTTGCCTTACCATAGTGCATAGTTTGGGGCTAGTAATATAGAGATTTCTGGGCAACCACTATGATAAATCAAAGTTTACTCGATTGGTGAGATACGTGATAATTGGGCTGCCAGACTTCGATATGAAGAGCTAAGTTAGATATCGGCTAGGTCATGCAGCATCAGCAACGTGTTCTCAGTAACACGGCGATTCTTCGCTTGAGAAAGACGACAAGGGCACGGATGTTTCGTTTGTTCACGTGTTTTTTTGCAGAGGTCAGCCATACAAAATTGGCAGTTTCATTGAGAAAAAAGAGCAGAGTGAAAAGTTATGAATGTCAGTTATGTTGCATGTGGAGAAGTAGCATTCGTGTGGCAAAGGGGCACAAAACTTACATTATTTTACATACAGATTTGTTCCTTCCATGAATTTCGTTCAACTATACCTTCCGTCCTCAACTGATCCTTTGATTGCTCCTAAAATGTCTGATTCAAGCATTTGGGATGATGATGGAAAAAGTCCAATAGCCGATTCTTGGATGTCCCAATAAGCTAGTAAATGGTTAGTAAGTGAGTTATAATCCCAATATACCCCATTTATAATTTGGTTGTAACTATTTACTAACCATTGATCCTGACTTCCAACGGGACATCCAAGAAGCCCCCCACCAGAAACATCTTCACCAATCCGATGTCTCGCCATCAGAAATCGCACTGAAGTGGCCCATTGACATAGATCCCAGGCTATGCAATCAGATGAGAGCATGATGTTGCAAAATGCTTGTGAGACGTGGGGTGTCCCTCAGTGAAAAAACCCGGGTCCGTTTTGACAACGGCCCCCGTTTGGAGCTCCGGATGGAAGGTTGCGTTCAACCATCACCTTGGTTATTTGGGATGAGTTATGGATTTTTGGGGGGCACAAAAAAACCTCACCAATTCACCAATGAAAATAAGATGGTTTGGAATTGATGATTGAATGATGGACTCTTGTTCTTAACGTTTTTTTTTGCACCAAAGCCTCACGCAAAAAAAAAACAGGGACCATGCAATACCCTGATATGCGTTGGAAATATGGACCGATTTGGGAGTGTGCAGGGGATGTATTTGAATGAGAATTGGGCTGTGAAAGCCAATTTGCACATGAGTTTTTTGTGTCTAAACATGCAAGTGATACTGTTGGTTCAGAAATCCGGCAATCACCAGTTGAGGTTGGTAGTGCATCCCCTAATTTACGACGGGTTTTAGCACCATCCAAACGGTGGTTGGCCTTGGGATTTCTGAACCATCAACGGTATGTTGACTTTCGTTGAATTTCAGCAGTTCAGCTTGGACCAATACTCAATGTCATTGGTATATAAATATATATATATATGTATACCAAACACCTTATGAGGAGGTACTTGGACCCTTAAAACCTTACCTAAAAAACCATTCTCAGCAGGTATTTGCAAGGGCGAATGTAGCTTGCAATCTCAAGTTTACACGAAAGATCTGAACAAAAGTACGTGTAAAACAACGTGGTGTTTCTTTAAAAAAGTTTTCCTTAAGGAACTGAATATGGGAAGTACCCTCGCTACTTTAGTTGCTGTATGGATTGATTTCTTTCTTCTTTTCGAGCTTGCAAGGTTGGTATCTCTTGTCCGCCTGGCACGCTTGGATTTTTTGGAACCGGAAACGACATTTGTCCCCTGCCGGGTTTGAAGGAGCGGTTTTCTGCTGACTGCAATCAATGGAAATCGAATACCAACCTTGCATATATGTGGGTCCAATCTGTGCACCGTTTGCATATTTGATCATTTTTTTTTGCATTGGTCATCCATGGGTGATGTTTAAGAGGGGCAGGACATACCCTGCTACTGGGAATTTGATGACAGGACGTTAACCAACCCCACATCAAAGGTGTGGTTACAGTATATAATGTAATCCCAGCCAAAGTGACCTTAACTCAGTGTAAGTGTATAATATATATATATATATAGAGATTGATCGGATAGTTTGCCATGACATATCAAGGAGGGGTGTAGAACGTATCACTCGTATTGTCAATATAACTACGGACAAATTATGAGACCATCAATTAGACCGGACCCACTTTTTCTTTCAGGCCCTAAGAATCCAGGGATCTCAAGTCACTGGTGGTTTGGAGATCCCAAAACCTTATTATGCAGAGTCAACCCCCTGTTTTTTGGAGTGTCCAATGATTCTGAGGGAGTCAAACCAATTGACAAGTCAAACACACAAAAATCCAACCAACCAACCAACCAACCAACCAACCAACCAACCAACCAACCAAACAGGCACCGTGTTCAAACAATTTCGAGCACAAACATAATTTAACTTTCTTTTTTGGAACGACTCGTTTTCCCGTACAACGAAAAACAACTCATCCTTCCGAGAAACTGAACGACACAACCCCCAGGTGCAAAGATCACCATCTCAGGGTGCAGACTTGCTGGAGCCTTTGCTGCGTTTCTCCGAACGACTCTTGGGGCCTGACTTGGAGGCCTAGACCCGTCGGGGGGAAGTGACCGTGGGGTTTTCCTTGAAGGGAAAGGCAAGAAAACACCAATCGTGGTGGGGATTTTTGAGTGAAAGTTTGCTTCCAAAATTGTTGAGATGGACGGATGGTTATGGATGGTTATGGTATTTTGATCATATCCAGGGTTGACTTTTTTTGAGGGAAGATCAGTGAACATCTTTTTATCATAGGGAAGTGAAGATGTTCAATCTGGTCAAATATGGGATGATTCCAGAATGTTTCATTATATAATAGTAGTTTAGACCTTTTGACGTCGGCATCATCTTGATTTTCAAGTTCAATTGTATTGAAAGGTGTTGTCAGGTCGATAACTTATCAGATGCAGGATGCAGTTTAGTTTCCCCAACACCACGAACGCCCGGAAACATAGAAATCATTGGCCGGGGCCATGCGCATAAGAAAGCCCCCAAGCAAGCTTTCCCAGCAAAAATTGAGGTGTGAAACAGCACGAAACGCTCGCGAAATTTTCTCAGTTTCCTGCTTGGCCATGCGCATATGAAAGCCCCCAAGCAAGCTTTCCCAGCAAAAATTCGGTGACAAGCCAAGATACGCCCGCGTGAAACAACACAAAACGCTCGCGAAATTTTCGGTTTTCGTTTTGGCAGAGACTTCAAGAACTGAAACATGGAAGGTTGAATTGTGAAAGTTGTATCAGTGATGTGGTACAAACAGTTGCAGGTTGTGACAGGGGAGGGGGCAGGACGGCCCATCAAACCCACGGCCTAGCCGCCGTTTGAAGCTCGAACTCGCCGGTCCGGTGACCACAACGTTCCCGACGCAGGCGTGTTTGAAACAAAGAATGACACAGGTTTTTTTGAAACGTGCACGGGAAACCGCCTGGCCGATCAGGAGAGCTTCCGTCCGATGCCTGTGCCGGCCTCACTTCAAGAAGAGTCAACATGTTGAAAATGTACTTGCAGTAACATGTGTTGAAGACGTACCAACTTGTGGAAGAAGCGTCAAGTTGCGAAGCCAAGCCCCCTTGGAAGAAGAAGGTTCCAACAACGCGCCGCGAATGAAGCTACCTTACCACAATTTTTGGCCACCCGCGTCGCGAGCGAAACGCAGCGTAACGCCCCTGTTTCGCGAAAATTTCCGCATCCAAAATTTTCACGGCCCAAGTTGGCGGAAACAAGTTCCAAAGACAGACCGCGAATCCACCCAACTGGCCACAACCTTGGGCCTCCCGCGTTGCGATCGAAACGCTGCGTAGTGCGAAGGCATTGCCAAAAATTCCTGCCCCTAAAACTTTCGCAGCGCAACCGCAGAAGAAGAAGGTTCCGAAGGCAAACCTCAGAAAGAAAAAGGTTCCAACGACACACCGCGAACGAAGCCAACGCACGCCCCGCCCTTGCGAACCGACTGCCGAAGCCTTGCAAAAAAATTCCGCCCCAAAACTTGCACGCCACGCACAGGTGACAGCTACAACAGGCCCTCCACTGAAGGCCACTTCCCAAAGTGCATGAAGCCCAGCTCTCCGACCTTGTTGAAGGTTCAACATGTTAGATGACTTGATCCCTATTTACATTGGTTCAGGTAGAGGCACAAGTGACGCCTGCATTGCCTGCACGAACCCAAGAAATTCCTAAACCATGACAGACAAACATAGCGGCAACCATTCAGGTGAAAGCGGCCCCAGAGCCGCCTCCGAAGAACTTACTGCCAGTTGACATGGTGGTGCAGGTGAGACACGATGTGAAACAAAACTGGCATATGCATTGCAGGAGATGAAGATGTGTCGTTGTTTTAAGACAGTAAGCAGCTAC